>JAQFXM010007209.1:0-12150 GCA_034693345.1 Entomobrya multifasciata | reverse complement strand
ATGTGTACCCATTTTGGTGTCAATCCGTTCAGTAGTTTCGGAGCTACCGCGGAACAGACAGACAGACAGACGGACCGACAGACAGGATAGTAATCGCAATAACTACCTCTTACGCGATTGAATCGCTGTCGGTAGTTAATAAACTCTTAATGTAGTCATATATTTTGAACGTTTAAAAACCACTTCCCATTTATTAATGCATTTAGCTTTTATTTTAGAACGAGACGGACTGAGGTATGAATTGTTAAAATTGTATTGGTTGTTTTGCATATGAAACTTACATATGTAATATTCTATTACGGCACATAACTACTCATCACATACAGGTCCGCAATTAAGATTTTTTACAGGAACAAAGATTATTTCTACATTCAGCAAAATAAGGATATTCTTTTGTTGATTGATAGAAATTAAATACCGAATCAACAGTTCAAATTACTACCGGTGCTAAAAATACCTTTGCCTTCTAAATTTTATTGTTCAAGCAGCATTTCACGGTTAAAAGTAACTTTAATATTACAGAGATGGAAATTTACTTGGATATACAAGTTAATATGCATTTTGTGTCCCACGGATATCATATTAGAAAATCAAATAACTTGCATGATTGGAAATACTTGTCAGAGCAAAAAATCAAATACGACTTTTTGTGTCATAAAAACAGTAAATTTATTTGCCTTGTGCTGGCATATTGTCATAATACTCAAAATTTATAGTTTAAATATGAATTCCAGTCTTAATCTTGGTCAATATCACTTTATTTGACAAATATTTGGCTTCAATTGTATTTTTATTATTAAATGTTTTAAAATAACATTCTTTGATTAGTTGTTATTTTTGACAAGGATCATCTTGTCGGATTTCTAGATCAGCTCTAAAAGGTATCCCTGAGCATAAACATATTAATATTTTCATAGCAACTACATATGCTGTCTTATTTGCAAAACAAGACAATTTAGCTAACAAAAAGACATTTTTCTACCTGCCTGATATTCCGTGTGAATGGAACCATGCCAAAGAATTACTAAACTTGGTTTTTACCCCGAAACGATGTCCACACGGTAGCCTCCAATAACTTAACACATTATCCCTTAGTCTTCAAATACTCTTTGTAGTATGGCTATACATTAGTAATGTTTTTAAAAGATATTCCACAGCATTGTTGATAATGCATTGTCTTATTGCCTTAGAATGTATGCTAGTTTTAGCTATCCTTTTAACTGCAGCGTTTAATTATGAGAAAGTCTAATGTTTGAATGCAATAGTCGAATATCGATATCGTATGCGTCAAGGTAAAACCATTATAAGATTTAACTTAAATGTGCTATTTCGGGACTTTGCCAAAAGCTTAATAAGTTTCAAATGATTTTAATTTCAGAATACCGGAGCATTGCAAATTATGTTTTTATTCTGGACTACTTACTTCTTCCTATTCTTTTAACGACATCTCAAAGTGGAGTTATTATGAATTCTAATTATATTTTCAGATCTCAAGACCCGTTGTCATTTATTTTTGACTATGCTTTTGAAAAATTCCAATTTATGGTAATCGTGATTTCTTTTTATGTGTGATTCTTTTACTTGTAAGAACTTTATGTATGTTTTCTTACGCAGAAGTACTCAGAGTTTGGACATTGATTGCTTGAATAGCTTTAGTCTCAATATCTAATATTGTAGGCTGTTTATCGGTAATCCTAAGCAATCAGCTTCCTTGTCAAGAGAAACTGAATCAATACAAGAAAAGCTATATAGTGTATCTTGTTTCAGCAATCGTTGTTATGAAATGTGCAACATATCTTATAACATCAATGTTTTGTATTTGTGCTTTTATAATCTCTATAATGGTCACAGTATACAAAATTATACGGACATCAATGTACGCGTCTATTTGTATAGCAGGAGTTATAGTACTAGTAGTGTTTTATGTTATTCTCAGTCAAATAGCTAAGTATACTAATATTACTGAAACATTGGTTGTAAATATAAAAAAAGAATGCTCTGAGCTATATGCTAACTCAAAGACAGTAACGGACAAAAAAATGGAGAGCATGACAGTGGAGCGATTGAGAATTGGTTAAATATTTTGGAGAAATGAGTGTTGATAAAACATTTGTAGCGAATCTTTTTCAAAACATGGCTTGCAAAGTTGTTGACTTGCTGCTTTTAATAAATTGAAATCATAAATAAATTTAAATTAAAAATTGGTTTTGCTCGTAATTGAGTTTAAAATTGGCATGAGTTAAACGACAGACAAGAATATGGTGAAAATATACTTTGTAGACTATATAAAGTTACGAAACTATTTTTTGGTTTTATACTGGCCGAATAAATATTTAGTAGACTTTGTAAAATTAGTCGAAGATGTTCAAGTGCGTGTTAAGTCAAATTCTGTGAAATTTCGTGAAATGTATACCAGAGTTTTTTTCGAACGTATAACGGGTCAAAAGTGAAAATGTTGAAGTAGCTTAACTAAGCAAATTTCATACTGAAATTTTGCTGTCTCACTATTGGTCTTTTCATATCCCTTCTGTATGGATTGTGGTCCTTAGTTTCCATGATTGCTGTCTTCATAACAATAATAATAAAATACTTAAAGACTAGCTGAGCTTTTGGAAACAATACATTATGTTTTAGTCTTACCACAGGCAACCAAGTGACGCATTATGTTCTATATGCATTATATACATACGTAAATTAAAGTACATCTCAATGCTTTACAATTTTTTCTAAGAATTGAGAGAATTCAGAAGAGACAAATGTACGTTTGATAAAGTTTCTTAGTACTTTTAAAACCAATTATATTTTATCACTAGTTAAAATTTTCAATAGATATCAAAGATTTTTTACCGTATTTTCAATTGCATAATACATATCAATTTTTAAATCAATAAGCCAACTGTGAAAGTATAAATTGCAAATTTATTTTCACTAGAGATATATTGACATACGTACGATTCTTTCAAAAATACAGTGTCCCTGAAAAGGAAGTAACCGGAAATCCATTTAGCTATTGTCAGAAATCAATGTAGAAATATATATTGTAATCACTGGACAAACATCATGTTATGTTCGTTTCATCTATTTACCTTTTATGCTACAAGTAATTGGTACTTTAGCTTTTGTTCAAATTGGCCAAGGTGAATGAAATAATACAAATTCATAATTTTATAGTATGTATAGACTAAAATAAATGAAGCATGATTTGCAAACTTGTATTTTTTATGCGATTTGACTTGAATTAGTCTATGTTGGTCTGCTATTACGTTTACTTTACCTCAAAATTATCCCCCTATTCAAAAAAGTAATTGGCTTTATTTTCATCTGAACTACTGTGAGGTTGGATGTAGTAGATGTAAATTAGAGGAGAATAATGATATTGATAATGCATACTGCAGCATCTTGTTAAATTTCGATTCATCATCATCACGATTCTTGTGAAAGAGAACCCAAGTCGTAAATTCCACAAGGCCTTGCTATTTCCCTTTTAACACCATGAGAAGAATGAAAATTTCAATGCCTCCGACAACATACAACCCACATATTTTTTGTAGTACAAATCTCTGGAGTGCAAATGACATTATGTAAATGAGACATGCACTGGTTGCTGCACTGCATGTCTATAAAAGCAAATGTGCATTTTCATTTGAGTTTATTAGCCTTCAAATGTAGTTATTACGATATTAGAAATAGATAGGCTGCATATATGAAACGGGTCATTTTGCATGGTGTGGTTTTCCTGAATGAAAATATGCCAGGCCTAAGATCGTGTTACCGAATTCACCCTGCAGCAGCTATTAATATTTCTATAAGTATTTCCTATTCATTTAGCATGCTTATTCTGTTGCATAATATTTTCGTATTTGGAAAGTTTTAGATTTTAATATGAAATATACTACACTTGGGAAATGTTCAAAAAATTTAACAAATGCTTTTTTACAGAAAAAAGATAGTATTCCTAAAAAGGTTTTATACAGAAAAATATCCATTTAAGCCTCAATAGGTTCAATTTTAATATTACGAAAAGTCGCTGAACAAAGAGTAAGTGTCCCATTTTTTCTTAGCTACATCAAATAATATTTTTGCGATTGCTTAAATTTCAAAGAGACCTGGAACACTTTTTTTCATTTGCGATGATTCCATCGTCTAAAATAAATGTTGAAAAGAGAACACGACCAATATGTCAACTGAGATATCATAGAGAAAAACACCTTTCTTTGGAAAAGCCAGTATTGACGTACGATTTTCACAAGAAGGGCTTCCAGCGTTCCTGTATGGGATGTCATCAAAAAATCCATTAAGCTATCAAAGAACTTCAATGCTGAAATATAAATTGAAATACATAGACACAAAAGATGTTTTGTTCGTTTAGTATTAAGTTCTGTACTACAAGTAATCCGTGTATTCGCTTTTCTTGGAAAGAAAAAGTCAATAATTTTACTTTTAAGCTTTTTAGGTTTTTGTATTGGGATTGTTTGTATTTTATCCATTCAATATGAATTGTAAGTCTTTCTGTCTAACAAAACAGGACAAATCATATATTTGAATAGAAGATTGAACACAACTTGGTCCACAGCTGCGGGTTAGACATTGAAATGTTCAGATGACATATTATCTTGTTTTTGCAGAATCAGGTGGGAAAAGACACGGCGTTTGCCTGCGTTAGAATCTTAAAACACCTCATCTCCAAAAGTTTACAGAAAATGGAAATCTAAAATATGTCAGCTTTGAAAATACTTTTACAACTAAACGTCCAAGTACAAAATAAAAGAATCAAAGCCTTGTGAAAATTAATTTTATGAAAAAACAAAATCTACATTTTCAACCCAAACAGTACATATAAATAGTAGATAATCACGGGATTTATACGGTAAATTAATTTATCCACCAGTATTGATTACAGTACTAGTAAAGTACCCTGTAAAACTAGACTCTTCGCAAATGGGTATGAGCTTCTTCGCTAATGCTTTATCCTAGGTTTTGTATAACTAGTGCTAGCTCATTTCAATGCTCATTGGTTGTAAAATATACTTGTTGTAATATTGGTTGAATACTTTCACTGCGGTTCCCAGTCAAATCATCCAGTATCCAGTATATTGAACTGACGTGAAATTTGATTTCACTTGGTCTAGACGAAATTAAATTAATATTCATACCATGATAGTGAGTGTTTAATGGAAACCGCAGGATTTCTTACTCAGATCTATAAAACATACATTATAGCTATCAAATTCAGTAGCTTAGAGATTTTATGTTCAGCGCTTCACCCAGAATAACTGCCATAGCGATAAAATAATTTGTACCTTAATTTTCTTTTTTCTTCGGCTGTACTATTTTTGATTGCAAAAAACGCATGTTATAGTGAAACTACGAATTTGATGATTGATTTTATAAAAAGGTGAGAAAGGTTTCATGCCATGAACAGACAGCTTGTTCATTTTAAGTTTTCATGTATTGAACTTTCCTTGTTTGAAATTATGTGAAATGAATGAATAAGTAATAAGCTTTATTTCAGCAATACTAATTTAAAGTCTTTATGTGACTACTCTAAGTTTACTTAAACTTTCACAGTAAAATTATATGTGGTGAAAGCAATTTGTGGATACTTGTTCAATTTAAGTGTACTTCAATATAATTGATTCATTTCGTACTCAGGATCCACTCAGCAGCTTTCACTATTTCATGAAATCATAAATATGAAGAATCGGAACTTTGTATGCTTTGATATACTTCACGTAAATCTGTACTTAAGAAAGGGATCAAAGTTGTGTTTGTTACGCTAATAAGAACTACTTATGTTTTCAAAAGTTCTTGATATTTGAAGCGTACGTGCTTTTCACTGATTTTACCAGCTTATTGATCATTCCAAACTTTTTACCTATTAAGATAACATCATTAAAATACACCGATCCAATACTTATATAAGTTGTGTTTTCTGCAAGAAACTTGTGGTTTAGATTCGAATTTTCTTCTGCAATTATTCAAATAGCATTTTAGAGTTTATTGCGTATTTGGCTTACTAAGTCTGCTTGGTGTACAGTATTTTTACGTCGTTAAGTATAAATTTCAGATGTTCCACTTTGATAATTTACTGAAAGCGAGAATGAGGTTTGAAAAATGAACAAACTGAAACTGGGATTTTGAAGATGCTTGTTACATGCAAATGCAGAGCTTTCCAACCAAGCATATAAAAGTGAAAGTAAATAAGCTTTACAATCCTCTCTTGTATTTATAATTTGAACAACAAATTCATTTATTTGGGAAACAAGTTATTTTAAATTTAACAAATCATATCTTTAAATCTAAATTTCAGCACTCGTCACTGGTATTGATTATGTTTTTGGTATCAACTGAAGTACCCTAAAAACAAAATTTTATCGAATATCATCACATATTTATGTTCTACAAAAATTAATATTTTTACCAAATCGGAATATTTACCTGATGACAATTTAAACCACCATTATGAGCCTTTGTCCCATCTTTTCTACTAGTAGCCTGAAGAACCACATCACAGCTTTCCCCTGACAGCATTGGACTTCTCAGATGATTTCTTGTCTGAAGAAGAGAACCTGTCCCTCCACCACCAACACAAAAATCTTCTGCCAAGTACTCTCCAGACTCCGGTGACATAAGCTCTAGGTCAAGCGTTGTCGTAATTTCTCGCTTCAGGGAAACGTACACTTGACTACCCAAAACAGTAGGTTTCACAGAGAAAGTTATGACACCAACCATAACAAGTAAATATGACAGGAAATAAAGTGCGTGAAACCTCACACGAAGAAAGTAAATGGAAACGATAAGTGTGTAAAAGTCTGCTGAGAGAAGAGACAAGTTGAGTAGCGTTGCGCTTGACCACTTTATTGTGAACGTGGACAAAATATAAAATACAGCTTGAGATACCGCATATGTCGCAATATATATGGTTGGCGGAGAGTTGAAAATATCTGCAGACCAGTCTAACTCTCGTACAGATGTATATTCAAAAAGAACCCTAAAAATAAAACATTAAAACGTTGTCATATTTTAAGTAAACGTTTAGATAACGTTCTAATAACCAACATTACATTATTTTTATTACGTTTGAGCACCACTGATAATACTTCCAAATAGACCAATCATTCCAAGAAACTCTACTGGATCGAATGTCTTGACAACCAGTTCCTGAGCAACGTTTGATATACCCATGAGAAAAGCTGCTGCCAAACACATCATGTCACCAATAAATCTCTCTTTATCAGAACTGTTTATTTTTCTCTCTTCAATGTCCGCCCAAACCAGACAGGAAACACCAAGCAGACATATTGACACGCCAATTATATGGGGCACTTTAAACCGTATCTTTAACACAAGCCAAGAGAGACTTAAAATTGTTGGTATGGCAAAACAGTCTAATAATTGTACACTCGTGACACTAGTTAACTGACAAGCTTTATTTACCAGGTACTTTGCTTCAGAGTCTAGAATAGCTAAAAATAGGTATTTCCAACCACGTGTTTTTAGAATAGGGAATAAGTTTCTTTCAGCTGAACGACAGGCTAGTATTAGTGTGAAAATTGTGGTAAGTAATAAGTAGAAGAGAAAATTTTGAGCATGGGGAATTCGTACATTGTATGTTTCGACTAGATGGACAGTGGTGAAAGCAGAGAAACAGAGAAGAACTGACATTAGTTGTCCGAATAGGATTGCAAACCATGTTGTTCTAAAGAAAAGAAAACGAATTGAGAATTCAAATAGGAAAATATTTCTTAAAGAACCTTCACAGCCTTAAATCTTTAATTATAATTGAATTTCACTTACCCTTTTCCCAAATGTTCTAATTGATTATCGACTATCTCACACCAATCTTTACTCTGCTTCTCATCTTGCCCAGCATGAGCCCTTTCAGTTTCACTATAACAAAATCTAGAATTATCCCTCATTTTGCTATCTATATGTCTGCCTTTATTTTCAACAGCTTCAACAAAACTTGCTTATAACTTCACTGAACAATTTATAGCTCAAAATGTATCAACGTTACAACTTAAACAAAAACTGGTAAAACAGCTCATTTCAATTGAAAATATCAGATGATTTTTCAACCATAAATTTCCTATGATGATATACCTCCACATGTTTTAATGAAATCCAGGTTATCATATAATTTTTTAAAGAAGACAAATCCAAATATATTCTGGTTGAAACGATAAAAACGAACAAGCGCTACATTTTCTACTACACTTGTATATACAGTTGTTTAGGAAGCTTCAATGGTAGTAAAATTTATGGCGTTAATAAGGAAAATTTGCACTTTCACTTCAGTTTGTTTTCACTATCTTAAAAATCCTGTATGGTGCACAAATATGCATCCAACAGTTATTTGGGATTTTTTCATTCTACTCACTTGAAAAATATACACAAGAGTTCGAACAAGAAGGTAGTCCTTACTCACCAAGAGGAAAACAGAGACTAGCTGTCTGGAAGGAAAGTTCACTTGCTATACTGCATTTCCGATTCACCCTACTTCTTTCCTTGTTCATCTGTAAGCTTTTTTCTTTCATTCCTGCTACAAAACCGCCCGTAGCAATGTGATCAGACAAACTCAGCCATTGTTACATCTACAAGCTAAACATAAAAACCCCAAGTTCACAACTTTTCCAACTAAAAATCAGCAGAAAGTTTATTGGTCCATTAGCTATTTCTCTCCTGTTACCCTACTAATCTACCTAATTTTTAGGTTTCCTCCATCCCAAGCAAAATAGAATTGTCAACAGGGTTCTTTTTCTAATTGTAACGGATGACTCCCTCTGGCCACTTTTGTTTTATTACAAGAAGAAAAAAAACTCCACTCAAATCTACACAAGTAAGTACGTTTTACTTAAACTAAAGGATTCACTGACCTGGTAAGTTAGTTCGAAACTCTAATGATGTCTCCATTTACCAAAATATATCTACATACTTTGCTCTTCTGCTCCAAATTTTCTCTCAAAATTGTTAGTCATTTTCTCTAAACAGCCATGCATAAAATATCCCAAAAAATAGCTGCGGGCTAAATATATATAAAAGGAAATGGGAAAAATGATGATGACGACTACGACGACGATGCAAAACTTTGTTATCTTTTTGAATTTCAACACACGTTTGTCATCATCACAATCCAACTGAGAAAAGCACACACACACAAGTCATAAATTCAAAAGGAAATTGCCATTTTCTGCGAAGGCAGTGGTGGCATACGGGACACTTTCTGAATATACAAGTTTGTTCAGAGAGGCTCAGACACACAGTCAAACAAAGAGAATGTAAGCTAGTATTTTTGGGAAAAAGGTCTCGAGGGCACAAGTGCTATTATTTAAATGAGACGTTGTGTTGTCGTAACAAGCCAACCGAAAAAGACAAGCCATGCTGGAAAATATTTTCTCTGGAAAACGCTGGTTTATACGTCTTAAGTTATACGTTGCCGTTGTACCTTATGTCATGTCGTCTCTATGATATAATAATTAAGTTAGCATATCGAAAATGCAAAATGATGAGCTCTGCTATGAGGGTGCCTAATATGTATATGGAACATGTTCTCTGCAGAATAAATTGTTATGAAATAAATTAAATGGATATTAGTTCGTAGCCAATGCATCTAGTAGAGAGAGATATAGCTTCAAGCTAAAATACTCGGTAATAACTTTCACTCGAATACCCTGTAAAGGAAAAATATATTGAGTGTTTTTGGGTTCACCATGGATATTAGCAAGCATTTTCCATAAACGAAATATTATTACTAGAGTGTTTCAAATATTGTGTGGTTTTGTAAAGGTTATTAGTGAGATATTGTATGAAAACGTGGACATTAGGAAATACAGACGGGTATCTTTAGCGTCTATTGAGTAATCTGAATACGAATTTAATTATGGCAGACCTTTTTGGCTCATTAGGTTTTAGCTTCTTTGAAATGTCAAGTTCTGAAACAAAACTGGTTTCTGGTCTGATTTTCTCTGATGTTTAGCAAGCTTGATAATAAAATACTTAAGATATTTTACTATAAGACTATATGTGTGCATATATTTTATAAGAAGTATACTGTTTTGTAAGCTCAGGAGTCTAATGATTGCTCATTTACACTGTAGCTAGCAAAGTTAAGGTTAAACGTCGGTAATAAGAATTTAGTTTTCATGCAAAACAAATGTTGGTGATGAGCTGGAATATTGAGGCTACGTGACTACTTTGAACTTTTTAGGCAGAACATCATTTGAAAAGTAGGAACATTTAAGCTAGAAATTTGAAAAGTAGGAACATTTAAGCTAGAAATTTGAATAGTGAAGTGGTGGTCTAGTTATTTAATGTATTTAAAGAGTTGGTGAAAAAATTTAGCAAAGTAAGCAAACAATGAAAAGCAGTGTTTTTTGTTTGAATAATAAAAGTTTTTGCAAAGTTTGCAAATGAGATTCCATTAAGGTAAGCTGAGGTAAAAATCAAGAAATATATATACTTTTGAGTGTTCTATGAGTTTGTAAATATGAATCGGAAATGTGAAGTTTATACTTCTAAATTTCAAGTAGAAAAAGTTGTGCTCGTTACGCTAATGACATGATTGTCTACTTTCACTCAAATTTTCTGCTTGGATGGAACGTGCTTTTTACTGATTTTACTCGTATTACGCAATCTGAAATTATTTGCTGAGTACAAGTCAATTTGTGGAAATGATACCTTCAAGTTGATTTTATTATTGAAGAAGTAGCATCATTAAAATGCTGCTGAAAGCTGTTTGAATTCATGTGAACGTTTAGACTATTCATTTTCTAATGATTTTGGCTGTATATTCAATGGAACAAGAAGTCGTTATTTCCTCAGTAATAACTGAAGATTCAGTAAGTTTTCGTTTTGTGCAGACATGTAATATAATGCCAATGGGAAAAGTATAACTTGTAAGGAAATTGTCTTCTTGATACAACTCCAAAGTGCTTTGTCTAGTATTTTCGATGTCCAATTTGTAAATTTAATGAATGCACTTACGTTGATTTCACTTTCCTCAAAAGTAAAAGTTGGTGAAAGTGAAACATCCAGTGCTTATAGCCAATGCTAGCATTTTGTAAAAAAAATATCAAAAATCTTGCTCCTTATAATAAAATGCAAAAATAGAAGTCAATGTTACAATTTATGTGAAAAAACATATGTTACTTCACCATATGTTTTACGAATATACATATTAAATAAAAATATGAAGATATTGTTATAGCAATCTTGTTTTTCATCACAGAGTTGTATATTTAGTTATCAAACATCTTTATTAACTTATTTGTGTTTAATTATTACTCAAAACTAAGTGATGTCATTTATTTTAAATTTTAAGAAAAATGACGACAAACTGTTTCACTTTCTTGGATTTCTTCGAAGTAATACATCATTTTAAACGATGAGTATCATCCTATCAACACATACCACTTGAATAAAGTATTAATTATATTTTGTACTTCGGTAAGGGCAAAATATTCTCAAAAAGGGCAACACCCTCCACCAGACCCAATTTGGTTTTTGATGAAACAAGCTGTCAACTCTAGAGTGCAAAAATATTGCTTTGATGATAAGAAAAAATATGGAAAACTAAATAAGTAGACAGAATAACAAGTGGAAATAGCAAAATGTCTGTTTTTCTTGTATCGTAAAAATTTAAAAGAAACCAGTATTTTTGCAATGGTTGTAGGTTGTCACGCTGGGCTGGTCCTGGAGAAAATGACTGTTCTCATGCAGGTCGTAAATCAACTTTTTCATCTGTATATGTCTAGGAATTTGTAAATAAGAAGCATTTTTTAACAAACCACAAAAATGATTAAATCCTGGCATACTTTGTGTATTATTTTTTACACCGGTGTGTTTTACATTTATAAACTCATAGTGAGCTTTGGTATCTGAATTTCATACTTAAATATGGAAACAAAAAAGGTTTAATAAAATACAAGATTTAAACTGGTCATTTCTCAAAAAAATATTGTGGTTCTCTAAAATGACATTGCACCGTCATACTTTCCCCAAATGACGGTCATTTGTAAAGCTATGCATAAAATGTGCAGAAATCTTCATGTTAAAATGAGTAAAATAGAGATGCCCAGTTTCTTATCTAGTTAAACTTCAGCCCACGTTTGTCATTATCATCAGACACACGTACAATGGGACACAAGTCAT
>JAQFXM010007208.1:0-12151 GCA_034693345.1 Entomobrya multifasciata | reverse complement strand
ATTTTTCCTTGCAAATTTGCACTGACTTCCTCCCTCAAATACTTTCGTTGCTCAATACAAGAAACGACTTCCTCGTTGGTCCTAGCAATGATGACTACCCTGAATGGAAAGTTTGCCCGACCACAATTCGATGAGAAAGCAATGTCACAAAGAGATTCCTGGCTGTTCTCCATTTTGGCTCTGTACTTTTCCAACAATATTTCCAGCGCTTCCTCTGTTTTCGCTGATATCTTCAAAAGATGAAGTTGGCGATCGAAGTTACTGTCCACCGTAAGAACTTTTTTGATGGAGTTTTCAGGTGATTCTTCAATGATGACATGTGCATCCGTACCAGTAATGCCAAACGAACTCACTCCAGCAATTCGTCGCATTCCCTTGCATTTCTTCCATTCCATACTTTCCAGTGGGATTACTGCTGGAACAGCCTCCAAGTCAATAGAAGGATTGATCTTGGTTACATTTCGATGTGCTGGGATGGTTTCATGAAGCATTCCAAGCACCACTTTCATAATTCCAGTGATTCCAGAGCAGGACTCAGTATGCCCCACATTTGTCTTCACTGATCCAATTATTAATGGAGTCTTTCTGGCTGGAGAATGATATGCTTTTGCAATCGAAGCAACCTCCATTGGATCTCCAACAGGTGTTCCCGTTCCATGAGCTTCAACATATGACACCTCCTCAGGTTTCACTCGTGCATCTTTCAGCGCTTCTTTCATGGCAAGCGACTCACAGTGAACTGTTGGAGTTCCCATACTCATAGAAACGCCCTCCTGAGCCACAGCACTCCCTCTGATAAGAGCCCAAATGTTATCACCGTCTTTTAATGCATCAGAAAGCCTCTTCAGCACAAGTACTCCACATCCTTCCGCTCTTGCAAATCCATTCGCATCTTCAGAAAATGTTTTGCAGTGACCATCAGGTGAAATGACCATTGGCATGATATCCTTACCAAAAGGATGAAGTAAAAGATTCACGCCACCGGTCAAAGCAAGATTTGTTTCTCCCAACTGAAGACTTTGACAAGCCATATGCAAAGCGACCATTGCCGAGCTGCATCCAGATTCAGTGGCAATACTTGGACCAGTCAGCCCCAGCAAGAAGGACAGTCGAGCGGTCGCCGCCCCAATCGAATTACCCATGTAAAGTCGATAAAACTCGGAATTCCCTGAATGCGTCAGGATATCTTTGTAGTCATTCATCCAAGAGCCCATAAAAACGGAACCAGAGGTACCACGCAGTGTGTGCGGGTCAATACATGCATCCTCCAGTCCTTCCCAGATGAGTTCATGAAGAAGACGATGCTGAGGATCCATAAAAAGAACCTCTTTCGGAGAAATTCCTAAATTAAAAATATATCATCATAAGTATACCGTCAGATTAAGCGTACTCATTAAATTAATCAACATTTCCCAACCGAAAAATTTCCCGTCGAATTGATCAACTGGGACCTTCAAAAATCCAGCATTAGTTTTCCTTGCATCTGCACTATATTTGCTGCATTGTTCGCGCATCCAACGAAATGGAGGTGGAGTGCTTGTTCCATCTTGACCTTGAAAAAGCAAATGCCAAAATTCATCCAAATTGTTGGATCCTGGATAGCGGCAGCTCATGCCAACAATTGCAATGGGCTCCTTTCGGTATTGCAGTAGTTGCAGTTGCGCACAGTTTGCCTTTGGATTAGATTTCTCAATTAATGGTAAAACGTCATTTTCCCTGATTTTTAACCAATGAACAGCAACAAGGTTTCCCAAAAATCCAGTGTTTCTTAAGGCTTCCATATCAGATACATTAGGATATTCCATCAAATTGACCATTGAGATATTTTGCTCAAAACTGTAATCAAAATAGTATTAATGTCATGTTTGGTCATATTTTCTAAAATTGAAATTGCCTATAAAACCAAACTTACTCAAATAATGATTTTCCATGCTTGAAAACACGGTTGTATTTTGAATCAATTGATACGATTTCTTTAAACTGGTTTTTCATCCATTGTCTTAGGTACGTTCCAATTCCAGAGCCTGGATTGACATGAATACATGCAAAAAAAAAATTACTAATGTATACTACCTTCATATAAGAATGACTATTTGAGTAACAATGAAATGTATTTGACTTAGTTCAAAATAATTCTTACACACCGTTTATTTTACTTTCCTTCAAGCTAGTTGTTAATGCCATATAATTTTCCAAAGAAGGCTTAAACAAAAATATTGAAGCCTTTTCATCCGTTTCCATCATAACGAGACCTTCAGTTTCCTTGGAGAAAATGTCATCACAATTCTTCAAGGCAAGCATATTTGGCGACACATATGCGCAGTTTTCAAAAGATTTTAAAGCTAGAATCGAATACAGTTTTGCAAAATCTTCTAGTTTTAAGTGAGCCGTGTTGTCTTCGTCCTTATCCAGGTAGAACACAAAATCGAACACGCGAGTGAGTGCATGTCTGAATTTTAGATTAATAGTTCAAATTTATTTAAAAATTTGGTACAACAACTTATTTTACAAAAGGAATAATTGGGACTCACTAACAACTTAGCAAACAGTTGATAGTCTATAATAGTATATTAAAGTAAAAAGGTGATTTATTTTACCTTAAATTTGTAGACAGATTTTGCGAAGTGATCACAGCTATTTTCCGAGTTGTAAACGCTCGTTTTAAAGAGTAACAAAGAATCAATGCATTTTCAACATCGTCATTTGATACAGCGGATGTCACCCAGACTTGCTGCTTTAGTCCTAATTAATTTTTTTAAAGTTTTTCGTTAAGCAATGTACAAAATAAAGTGATAACAGATTTGCAACGTCAAGGTAATAACTTTCAAATAGCTAAAATTGATACAAATAGAACCTAATTGAAGTTCAATTCAATAATTAAATAGATATCTGATATTAAAAGTTTAGAAGAAATTTGCATGGATTTCTGTAATTCATTTTATGGCAGGTTTATATGTAATTTCAAATGGTAACATGGAAAATGATACTAAATATTTTTGCTCACCTATCATTTTGACCACAATTCTGCAACCCAACTTACCAGAATTTAGCAGATTTATAAAACGTACTAAGTTTGTGCTAAAATGATGAGAGGAGAAAACTAAAAATTTAATTTAATGAATCTTAGAGCATGAACTCAAATATGCAAATGTTTATTTTGGAACATCCAGGATTAAGCTACAAAGAAACTGGGTATCACTAGCGTTTTTATTAGTTTTATAATTTCAGTTTCGCTAAAAATACCCACTCAAAAGTTATTTATGATAATTGGTGACCTTGTTAGGTACATGCAAAGATTTCAAAAATTTGAGATCATAATTTAATCATTTGGAATAATGGTATTTCATTTGACGTCTTTTTGATTAAATATTTTGAGCTCAATAACAATTTGGTTTTGAATTGTGCAAGTAAATATTTAAAAATTTCTAATAAATGATTTGAGATAAAAAGAATTTTTTATTGTTGTACTTCAATAAATCGTTGTACTTCTCAAGCTTTAAATGAGTAGTTGAGAACTTTTTGAGTTTTTTAGTTATAAAAACGAACATAGTTTGATACCCATACTTTGTAATAATTCATTTAACCTTCTTGTGTACATAAGTAGTTAATACTAAGTTCATTATGGAACTAGGGGACCAATTATTCTACTTTTTTATAAACCAGTGATTATATGGCAACTATTGTGGATGAGAAAGCTCGTCTTGTGATAAAAAATAAAAAACTGGAAAATATTTGTTCATGCAGCGCAAACTTACTATGAACTTCATTTACCTTTGTCGAAATTAACTAGCAAATCATTTGAACCACACTGACATTGTGTAATGCAATGGTAGAGAGCAATGATTTAAAAAAAATATAGTCGAAACTCTGTATCAACAATTAACTCACAAATGATTTTTTCATGATTAAACTAGATACACAGTTGAATAACATGCAAATTCCTTAATTTCTCAAAAGAAATCTAATAATTTAAATTTTGATAATAGACTTCCCACGCAAGGAACGATCTTCGATTGAATCTATTCTGCAAATATAAATTTTAATAAGACAAATTCAATAATTCAATCACGCTATTCATGCGTGTTGCAAATTTGTATGCCATATTTGTAATTGAAAGTTTAGGCACTAGCATTTAGCATTGTGAATACATTTTTTTGGAAATATTTTTTAAATAATTTGTAAAAAGCATATTATGATCTCTTTGTATGCCAGGAAGAACTAGACATTTTAAACTGGAAAAGTCTTATAAACTTTGGTTTCCAGATCACGATATTCCAGGTTATGATAAGCGCTACGGTTTTACATACTACGATCAGGAAATGATGAGTATAGTTTTTCAAAATTCATCTTACTTTATAAGAACTTTCAAAGACTTTGGTAGTAGGGTGGTCAGGTGGATCCATAAGTCTGATCCAATATGTTTTATGATTAACAAAAGAAAAACTGAAGATCATCATTCAACATTTCAATTGTTAGTGCAAGCCAGTAAATATGAATTAAGTGCGATAACTCATGGAAGATATTTTACATTTGTAAGTTGCTCGCGTACGCATTATTTCGAACGGGAGCTTTCTTTTCTGGGCTACTTGTCAGCTTTCGATAAATATGTTTGGATGGCAATTCTGTACTATTATTTTGTCGTTCCGTTTATGATTAGTAAACTATGTGAAAGTAAAGATAGTTCCCTTCACAAGACAAACCTCATTCGGTTCGTAGGTGTGGCCATCTTACTTGAAAATGGATTAAGTTTATTGAGGTATGAACTAGTTGCATTGCAAATTCGTCACAAAATAATTTTATACTACATTTTAATTTCGTTCGGTGGAGTAATAATAAGTAATTCGTATCGTGGAAACAACATAAATACAATTATATCTCCTCCAAAACGTTTATACATGAAAACTTACGATGACTTAGAACACAGGCATTTTGAATTGATTTTCTCGAACACAACATATAAACATGATTTTGTAAAAGCTCTAAACGGTACAAGAGTTCCGGATGTTTCTACCAAAAAGGAACTAAAGTTAACATCAAACCTGATATTATTCGCAGTCAAAAATGCTACTAATATCATGCAGCATTGTTCAAAACCAGTAGCTTATTTTTCAGGATCAGACGAAGTAAGAGATATGAAAGATGCTATGTTAAATTATGGTGTAAAGTCAGATCATATTAGCATCGGTAAAGAAATCTTTGTTACAGTTTGGCTTGGTTGGAGAATCATAAACAATTTGATTGATAATACAGTTGAGAGGCGACTAGTTAGTCTTGACGAATCTGGAATGTGGAAAGAGTGGCAGTTTATGCGTTTCAGGAGATTATTTTTGAGAAAACAATTAGATGATGTAAAAGCTTGGCTGATACTGAAGATTGAACGACCTAAGGATTCTAAATTTAAGTTAATTTCTTTGCAAAGCAATTTGATGATGCTATTTGTTATATTTGGTCTGCTTTCCGTAATTTGCTTGTTCGTATTTTTAGTTGAGTTGAGAGATAAATATAAAATATTGATTGGAAATGCTCAATTAATTTTAAGGTGTTTCAAAACTATATGTCAACAGATGTATGGAAACCGTTTGGTGCGATTGCGTTTAAAATGGAGATATTGACATATTCAAGAGAGACACTTCAGTAAGTAAGAGATAGTAAGCCACATACTAAAATTATTTCAAAAAATAAAACTGAAAAGTTAGTTTTGTCAACAAACTAAAAGCAGAAAAAAATGGGAAGTGCTTTTTAGTTTAACAAGAATGAGCCTTCAGAAAAAAATTCTGGAATTTTAAATTACAAATTTACAATTTCACATTTTTATTTAGGAAAGACAACAATTCTAAACTAAAAATATGGTATAAGTTTTAGAAAATATATTTTGTGAGCATCAAGAATTCTGGATTTTAAATGGTGAAACTAAGGACTTTTATTTAGGAATTTAAGAAAGAAAAAAAGAATTTTTTCAACATAATTACCACACAAAATTTCTCATAGAATTGAAATGATTTTTATGCTCTATTCTAAATAATGAGCGGTAATATTTGAAAGCCTTCGGGCTCAGTATTCATAGCATTAAATTATTTATGATTTTTCATAATTTCAAGGGTAAAAAACTAATGTGAAAAAAATAACTGGGGAAACTTGACATGAAGAAAACGCTAAATGTTTAAACAAAAAGTAAGTGAAACTGGGAAATGTGCGCCATGAATATATATGTATATGGGTTCCATAAATTGTAATATCCAACAGTTGATTGGACGAACGATGTCTATCTTTTTAAATATTCGTTTTTTTGTCCTGGCTAAATTATTAAGCTTTCGTTTATCTACTATATGGAGCATATGTTGAATTTCAAAAAGCGAGGAACGATTGTTTTGGCGTTCGATTTAATGCTGACGGAATCACGTAAAAAATATAGAAAGCTCGAATGTCAGCTAAATTGAATACCAGCATAAATGTTGTTATAACTTTCGTACTAAATAATTCAACAAAAAAATGCGCTTTTATTTTACAAACGTTGGCATAATATATCTCAGAATTCAGACATTAACGAAAAATTCATAAACCGATTGCTTTTATGCAAGCAGTTCTATTGCAATGAAAGTAATTTTCTTACAGAGTATCCATCTACGTGAGACGTTCCAAGGAAGTACATCTTATTTTCTAACCAGAAACATTCCAAGAAGCACTGCAGTGATATTTCTTTTAGTGCATTTACTTTACAATTTGATTTTGTCAAATATTCAGCAAAAACGTAAAGGAACTTGTCAGCTTTCATAGAAAACTTATTGGAACTGGCGGCTAGAAGCTTGTAAATTTTAAAATACACTAGAAAATAGAAATTGTGTTTGTTATATTTTGGTTCTGGAAGAGTTATTTTTTAAACTCGAAATGTCGACTGAATTTTTAAATTTGCTAAACTTAGTTATAGTACAGGCACACCATTCCTCAATTCTGCGGTTTGACAAAAGCAGTTCCAGAGTTTTAATTGACACCAATTTCAAAAAGGCCAACTCAAAACTCGAATTAAAACTTTTTGTAACTGGACTATGTCTTTTCTTGAAGCCTATATATCAAACTTTAAAACATTTTAGCCCTAAAGCCGAAAACTGCACGCCTAGTCAAAATCTACAGATACTCGTCCAATTAGTAAGTGGAACCGCTTGGATTGGTCAGTCACTCTGTTACATTCTTGCTGTGATGCTTTTAAAAGAAGTAAATGCCATTCAATTTTGCTTAAACATCCAACTAGAACTATGCAAAACATTTAATCGTTTGAATGTGGCAAAGGAACATCCAAAATATACACTCTTGGAAAAATCGTGTATTCTATTTCTCCGCATATTTCCATTAGGTTGTTTAGTAGCTCCTATTTGCTTTTTAGTTGTACTATTCTGGGCTGGGCCTTGTAAATCGGTTGTGATTGGAACCTCAATTCTAAACGAATGCAGTTGCAACTTTATTTCTTCAGCAACAACTTCAAGCTTGTTCTTTGAGTATGTAAAAAAGCTAATTTTATTTGTGTCCAACTATTTGCTCATGAGTTTCACAATGAACGTCACTCCATTACCGGGATATTTAATGATAATTTCCTCCATAAACATGATCAGGTTTCTTAAGATATATAAGCATTTGCATATGAGCCCTTTATCCATCAGTAGAAACTACGTTAAATTGTTCAGACAGATTCAAATTCTGGCTACTGTATTAAATAATTGCCAGCAAAAAGTTATGAGCAATGCATTGTGTGTTACAGCAGTAATCTTGCATGCACTTTCAGTTGTGATGCTGGTTATAACAGAATGGAAACTTGAAAATGGTATACAACTTGTGTTTTTCTCGTATGTATTGTATGTTTGCATCGTTGTTCAGTTTGGTTTTTTTGGTCTTTTTGCTAATGTACACACTATGGGGGAGCAAGTTTTGAATGCTATAGGAATACGTATATCTGATAATACGGGTAAAATGATTTCAAAGAACTGCAATTCATATAAACTTTTGAAACGATTTCGTTTGTCGTGCAATTGTATCAGGTTAAAATTTGGATCGAGTACAAACTTTGTTGATCGCATGACGCCTCTGTCGTTGATCGACTTTGCCAATAATTTAACGATAAATATTCTGATGACATATATGCAATACTAATATATTATTAAGTACAGTACTTTTTAAAGCTTGTACAATAAAGGTATGGATTTTTTCAACTTCAAATTTTTAATACCCGAAAATTTCGATGGGGTATCTAGTGTATATTTAAAAACTAAATACATTACTGCGTAGAAATATTACTAGTATTAGTTCACACATCAAGCCATTTTGCACTTAAAACATAAAACAAGTTTGTAACCATTTTCTTTGCCCGATTCTTGCTGTGACTTGCTCACATACACTTGACATTCCTTCTTTCACCAAATCAAATTCTTTTCTTAAATGTGGAAGAGAAATAAATGGCCATTTAAATTAAAATAATCTTATCAGTTTAATCTCGATTTTCATTATTTTATCATTCTTCATACTTAATCGACAGATTGATCATAATTTTCATCATTCGTAAAGTTTTGGCGGAAACTATAAAATTGCCTGGTCCTTCGTTAAAAATCATCACACTACATTACATAAACCTTCCCATTTGGATCAGACCCTACCTGTCTCCACTCGTTGGACAAATACAGACCAAGGTTTTTTTCCACTCAAAGATGTTGGCAGATTACACAGTAGACGGCAGTTACACATTCGATAGAATTAATTAAAAAGATATTCGATTTTTCATCAAACCAAACCTTTATTGCAACAATTTGTTGGTTTAATATCTGCAACCGTATACATTATGAAGAAATATTTATGGTTTTAAGGTATTTATTTATTTTTATAAATAGCTTAATTTTCGGCAACTAGTTTTCACGAGCAAAGTTGATATACTGAAATTAATTTTTTTTATAAATGTTATACATAATTGTAAATAATAAAATCTCATAGGGTCCAAGGCCAGTGGTATTCAAGCATTGATATCATATCCAATATTCCCGTTCAGATTTTTAGGGTACATTAGCAATGATTTAAAAATATATAGTCGAAACTCTGTATCAACAATTAACTCACAAATGATTTTTTCATGATTAAATTAGATACACAGTTGAATAACATGCAAATTCCTTAACTCCTCAAAAGAAATCTAATAATTTAAATTTTGATAATAGATTTCCCACGCAAGGAATGATCTTTGATTGAATCTATTCTGCAAATATAAATTTTAATAAGACAAATTCAATAATTCAATCACGCTATTTCATGCGTGTTGCAAATTTGTATGCCATATTTGCAATTGAAAGTTAAGGCACTAGCATTTAGCATTGTGATTACATTTTTTTTTTGAAATATTTTTTTAAAATAATTTGTAAAAAGCATATTATGATCTCTTTGTAGACCAGGAAGAACTGATCATAAATTTTTTTTTGCATTTTACCTGCTCTACACTATTGATAAATTGATAAAGTACACACCAATAGAATTGCAATTAAAAAGTCTACAAACTAGTAAACGTCCTTATGCTCACATATCATATAAATTGTTCTACTAGTGTCTGAAGTTTTTAGTGACATGAATTTATCAATGAAATCGATGGAATTGTGTGAACGATTTTTTTCGGGTGGAAACCAAAGGGTTCGCAAACCGTCTTTGACATCATATAAAAGCTCGTTTAAAGCCCATTACTATGAGATGATCAATGTAACAAACCTCAAGCCTAAATTTTTCGGTGTGACAGTTTAAAGAATGCAAGTTGCCCTATCAGCAGTATGCAGTGATGCCTATCATGAGTTCACAACCACTTGTCGAACAATTTATACGATATGCAAGAATATGTGTTTATACAGTTTTTAATGACGATTCTAGATGTATACAGCTTCTGGAGTTGTCCCTCCTTAATTTTTTTACTAGGCTTCAGTCAAGACGTGACAGTGAAAATCGCACAAAATTGGTCATACCAAACATCTTATAGGGAAGCAAATATTCAAGACATATATTTTATTATAAGTTTTTCATGGTCTACAAAATGCTATTGGAATTAAAATGGCAAACTTGCTCTAACTCTAACCCACTACATATTTAAATTGATTTGTTTGGAAGCAAATGAAAAGTTCTTCTCCCCTTAAATAAAAAGCTATCTGAATTATTTACTCTTATGAATCTACTTGCAATGTAATGGTTTATTAGAAATTAACACATGGTCAAGGAAAATATAGTTTAACATACATATTTGTGCAAAGAACACATAGCTACTTTCATTTAAAAAACTTTTACAAAATCAAAGCTCTGCAAAACTTGATGCTTGACACGGCAACATACACATTTTCCATATCCACTAATGTGTCTGCATTATATTCTAAAAAATAAAAAGGGAATTCAAATTCATTAAAAGTTCATTTTAAAAGTTTACTATTTTTCTCTAGTATTTTTTTCCCACTTGACTTACCAATATCAAATGGCTCATTGTACTTTTCTAGCCCACAAGAATGCTTCGAAAATAAACCGGGTTTTGGCTCGTTCAGTTTGTAAATCGTCAGATACTTCAGTTTAGCTAAAGCCTTCAAACCAAATTTTACACATAGATTATATTTTCAAATTCCCAATGCACTACAAATTTAATCAACAAAAAAAATCCAATGAATTACCTCAACCAAAACTAATGTCTCCACTGAACTCTGCGTGGGTGTAAAAACTTGACACAACTCGACAACAACTTAATCGACGGCCTCTGCAGCTGCCCCACCAACGCCATAAATAACCCAAATTTACTGTTGTCCAGCTCAGTCCTCCAATAGCCGTTATCCATGCTCTCATAATCACTATTCGCATGACACATCTGGCCACTCATCATTTTATATCTCCACTCCTCCTTCAACTTAGTCGTATGTAAAAATCCATCCTCCGTCCATCCACTCGTCGCGTCGGTGGAAAGAGCCTAATCCTCAACAACCTCAACGCCCCACTATCATCCTTCCCACTACTCCTAAAATTCTCCCCCTCCTCCAACCCCACCTGCTTCTCAGGACTACTCCTCACCCTCAAATTTTCCAAACTTTCCGCCATCTCCTTATCCAACTTATCATCCCCTTTCTTCCCCCCTCCCACTTTCCTCCTCTTCTTTTTCCCACCCTTTCTTCCCCCCGCCTTCCTCTTCACCCTCCCCCCATCCCCCTTCCCATCCACCACCACCTGCTCCTCCCCCCCTCCATTTCCCTCCCCATCCTCATCCTCCCCCTCATCCCCACTCACCCTATCCCAATCCCACTTCACCGTAAAAATCTCCTTTCCCATTGTAATCCCCGCATTCCAATAATCCCCCAACTCCACAATCCCCATCACCAGCCCCACACTCATACAAGCCAACACATCCACCTTATCCCCCTCCTCCCCCAAATATCTCAACATGTCCCCCATCTCATCAAAACTATACCATGGCAATCCCCCCAAAAACTGTTTCAAATGCCCCCTATTCAAATGCAGTGCTCCCGTCCCCTTCTTCGCACAAACCAGCACCTTCGCCCTATTCAACGCCCTCGCACACTTTTCCATCGGCAGCCTCTCCTTCTTCCCCGTAATCACCAGCATTTTCTCCCCCTCCCCTCCACTTCCCCCACCACTCAAAATCTCCTCCAAAATCAAACATCTCGCCGTCCACAATCTCACCTCCACCTCACTCCCAGCCTCCCTCCTCGAAAAACAAATATTCTTATAACTGCTCCCTCCAGCCCCTCCACTCCCCCCACTTCCCACAATCCCCTCCCCTCCAACCCCAAACAACTGAAATCCCTTCGCCGGCAAGCTCCCCAGCATTAAAATATTATTAAACATTAAAACCAGCTGCTTTGACAAAAACTTTAACAATTTCCAGCAATAGTCCAAATGCATTTCCGCTTCACTCATATCACCTCCCCCTCCACCTCCCCCATTCTCCTCTTCTTCATTTGGAGGGTTTGGAGGTGCTGGTTTATATGTTTGAGGAGCCTCCTCCCACGCCTTCTCCAATAAACTTGTAAACTGTTCAGTAATTGCTCTCAAAGTATGTTTACCATATTTATTAATCACCTTTTCAATAGCAACACTTTTCGTCGGCGAATTATTAAGCCATGAGAAAACTACCCGGGTATTTAGACAA
>JAQFXM010007207.1:0-12153 GCA_034693345.1 Entomobrya multifasciata | reverse complement strand
TATCGCTGATTTTTCTTTGTCATCTTCATAAATCATGCATGATAATGATATGATGTCATTTTGTCATGTGTCAAATATTTGCAGAATTTTTTTAACAGGTAAATGACAATTCACAGTTTACTAATCTATGTACATAAATTATACTATTGACTACATCCAAACAAATCTAGACATCATTACATCTACATCTACTAGTTTGCAAAGTACCAAATTATATCCATTCATCCTCATTTCTTAAGTATATTATGTATTATGTGCTTACTTATTATTTAGCACTACAAAGTAAAGCACAAAGAAGCGAGAAATTCTTAGCAAGTACCTCAAAATTTGAGTCCATTTTCATCCTTCCATCATCCATCTTCCATGGGCAAGCAACAAGCATCTATTTCTTTAAATTCAAAGTACTCATATTTCATACACATATTCAAGCGACGCAAAAACCAAAAAGATGTTTGAAAGTTTGTACACGCTTTCCAGGATGTTTTTTTGGCTTAAGAATGTTTTAGAACAATGGCCTAGGGAAGGAAGAGGGACGACCCTTTGTAAAACGAATGGAAAAGTACTCAAGATCATTTAAAGGAGATCAGAGATCAATATTGTTCAAGTCGCCCCATTTCTTAGCATAATATTAACATGCATTATGCTGCTGCCTGCCTGCCTTCTTACATTTAAATTTCCATGATTTTAATTTCAGACAGCAAAACTAAATGCGTAAACATAATTCTATAAAATAAACATTTTAATTCATTTAATTTTACTCAGACTATTAAAATAAGTTTGCGTGGATTTTGATTTAATTTGGACGTAAACTCTTTAACCTGCAAACTCAAAGCTTGCCAACTTGTAGCGAGGCGAGTCCTTCGCCTACAACAGAAAATGATTACAATAATGTTCATAAATTATGTTCATCATATTCATTAAGGCTTTAGCTATCTGAAAATATACGGTAAGTGATTAGTATAGGTAACTCTGCATAGATTAATTCATAATTAGTAAAGTTGCGCTCTAAACATAACATTTTCTGTACACCGTCCTGTTGGAATTTACTCCTTCGGGCTACGTGATGTGATGTGATATTTGGATGTAGTGTGTTTATAGCGTAGATTTTGTCGAGGTGTACTTGTACATTTTACATGCTACTGTGAAGTACTGAAGACTATTATAACTTTATAAGAATCTATAATGTTCATGTTATGTTCATGACACGGTACTCTGGGTAAATGGGTAAAAATGTATACATGTTTACTTGAAAGAAGATGATGATGATGACGAAAGGGGTAAAGTAGAAATGTAAAAACAAGGCAGCAACACGCAAAAACAGATATGCACCTCACTCTCTAGATTTTTCGTCCCTTTTCTACTACAACTACAATGTATAGGGGTACAAGAACAGAGCAATCTATAACATCAGTTTCATCAATTTTAAGTACCTGGTACTACTACACTACTATAAGCTATCAAACTAGTATTACTTTGTGTGTAAATCCAATATATAAAGAGTTGTATACAGTTTACATGTTGCCTGTTTTTGTAAAAGATAAAAAAATTATAAAGAAAGTTTGAATTGAAGTGAAGCTGTGTGCAAGCTGGTTTACTACTTGACTTGTGTGTTAGAAAAAATACATTGGAACACTTTTTTTTTTGGCTGACACTCTTTGTGCGGTGGTGGACGTGAAGAAGAAAAAAAAATTATGTAAGAAAGATTCAATTTCAATATTTTTTGGTATAGGTAAATCAGCATAGTGAATAGGGTATCCCTCATTCCATCATCATCATCAACATCATCTCAATTTCTAGATTGTTTTGTCTTGTGCATGATCAGAAAATCTAAATCCCATTAATCTTTGCTCTTCCATAGAGGTAAAAATTTTAATATTCATCAAAATCATCATCATCATCAGTAAAAATTCTAATTTAGGTCATGATAGAGGTGTGTCCGAATTTTCAGAGTGATTGACGAAAAAAATTAATAAGTTAAAAAATAGCTTTGGAGAATAGTAGTACCCCGTTTTTTAGAAAGATTAGGTTTTTTAGTAGTACAAAACAGTTGTGTAAATTGTAATGTATTGGAAATGATGGTGTTTATTTTTTTGTTTGGAACAGATCCCAAAGGAGAGTAATAAGAAGTTATAATCATCATCTGCTTCACAGGAGAAGATCTTTTTGACTGCGCTGGGTGATCTGCTCTGGCTCTCTGTGTCTAACTCACTTGTCTATTCTGACTTGTGTGGTAACCTTTTACCGAAGATAAAGCGACCTTGAGGCTTGGAGTATTGCAAAAATTGCAGAAGTAGCGTGTATTTAGTGATTCTGGTGGTGTTGGTGTTTGTGTCGTTTTTTGTTTGGAATTCAAAGCTGTCGTAGGTGAAGAAGGCGACAAATAAGGTAAGCTTACATGATTATCATGATTGGCAATGGAGGAAAAAGTATATTATTAAATATATAAAATGAGGGTTTTGATGGGCTGTTTCATTTTTGAAACTGCCAATCTTAGACTACCCACCACCTTTCTTTGAAGATGCAGTTTTGCAAGAAATGAAATGATTTAGGGTTTTGGCAGCTCGTGGTTTTAACATGTGCGGTGGTGGTGGTGGTAGTATGGTTGTAGTAGTGGTGACATTTTGCATTGCAACCAGTATGTTTAGTGATGTATGATGATGTAATCATTATCATAATCATCTTGAAAAAAAGCACCACGAGAGGAGACCAAAAAGCTATTTGCTGAACTTGAAAAGAATTGTGAAATTGTGAAAATGTGTCTGGTAGACTTTCTTTTTTATTGAAGCGAAGCGAGACGTTGAAAAGTGCAATATTTTAAGAAATAAGTGTCGTTTCATTTTCAAGTTTAGTTCATGGTTTCAGTTTCATTTGCAATGCTGCACGTGTTTTGATTAGTGTTAGTTCTTTGTCAGATTTGAGAGTATTTTTCTCTTTTTTCGGTGGGATGTTGTCATCATACTTGTAATTTGATCTTAAGTTGTTGTTTCAATTTTATTTTCCACCAGGTTAATTCGATTGGAAAAAATGTCGCTGTTTGGTTCTCTTATGAGAGATATGGAACGCGACCCTATTTTTGGGTAAGAATCACAAGATTTAGATTTTACGTCAACGTCACTTGTTTTTATGTGTTCATCGTGTTTGCTTTTCATAAAGCTCTGCTATACTGCTTCTGGTTTGGAGTCAGTGTAATTGTTTTGTGATACGTTTTATCTGAAGTCATTTTTGTATGTGTATTTGATTTTAATTGTTGATTGTGAATTGTGAACTTTAATTTTGTGAAAATCATTAGAGCTCATCAACGAGCAATGAACAGGATGATGAATTCGTTTTTTGGTGGCCCAGCCGCTGGTGGATTTGGCATGAGCTTGATGGGGCCTAGTCCAATGGGGCATCATCCACATGAAGAACGTGATGATATGATGCCGTTTGGAGGTGGCGCTATGAATCCATTTGGAGCTTTTGGAGGATTTCCTGATATGGTACATTGCATTTAGTAATTGTGGTAAAATATATGGATATTTTTTTGGATGTTGGGATTTCAATAGTTTCTGGA
Organism: Entomobrya multifasciata; assembly: GCA_034693345.1. Classification (NCBI taxonomy): domain Eukaryota; kingdom Metazoa; phylum Arthropoda; class Collembola; order Entomobryomorpha; family Entomobryidae; genus Entomobrya; species Entomobrya multifasciata. The sequence continues at coordinate 8,600 of JAQFXM010007207.1, read as the reverse complement.
TATTTAATGTAGTCTCGCATGATGTCTATGGATCCCACTCATGGACATGGCCATGGGCATGGACCTGGACACGCACATGCGTTCAGTTCCTCCTCATTTGTTTCCATTTCCTCAGGACCCGATGGTCGTCCTCAGGTTTATCAGGTAAATTATTTATTGTATTCTTAAATAGCACATACATTTATACGTTGTAATGCTAAATACTAAAGCTAGAGATGCTAAATGGAAATGTTAACTTTTCTAGGCCTCCTCTGAGACCCGCCAAGGACCTGACGGTCTGCGAGAAACAAGAAAAGCTTTACAAGACAGCAGATCGGGTACAAAGAAACTGGCTGTGGGACGGCATTTGGGTGAACAAGCGCACGTTGTTGAACGGGAACAAAATCTGAGAACGGGACAGCTGAATGAAAACCACGAGTTCTACAACTTGGAAGAAGAGGAAGCTCCTCACTTTGACCGTGAATGGAGTCACCGAGCTCGTCACTCCCTGGGGGGAGGCTATGCACATTCCTCATCTATGCCAGCAATCGCATCCGCCCCTCATCATGCTCCTCAACAGGCAATTGGCTCCTCATCTTCTCGATCAAGCTACATTGAGCAGCCCACAGAAGAGGAACCTCAGGAAATACAAGGTTATCCCTCCGTCGGGTACCAACCTCAGCACTCCCAGTCTGCGGTCACTATTGAAGAGCTACCTCCCAGTGATGACGAAGCTGAACAGATTCAACAACAATCGCGTCATGCTGCTTCAGCTGCTACTGCTCGTCGTAGTTATCCTCATGCAGCAACAGCAGCACCTTCCTCAGCTGGAGTTGCTGGAGTAGCACCGTCATCCTCCTCCTCACGACGATCTCCCTATGGAACCTCCAAGGAGAAACGTCAAAAGCGAAGTAGAAATGGGAAAAAGTATTAAATCTTTCGGAAAATGCAATGTGAGCTCTAATGAGAGATGAGGAAGGCGATGTATAAATGACAACTTATAGTCTAAAAATTGGGCCGTTTTCTAATCGAATTCGCAAAAAAAGTGATTGGTTACAAAAGAAGAGAAAAAGTTTAGATTTATGTTTATCTCTCGCATTTACTATTATAAAATTTTCTTGTGTAAAATCGAGACTATGTAAATATGTGTAAAATGTAAATCATAAGGATTTAATCATACTAACACGATATTATACGTACGTACCAAATGCTGATAAAGGCGAAGGGTAAATGCATTTAATTGCTGTTCGCTGTACGTTTTGTTCCTAAATGCATAAGTACGTCTTTTTGAGTTCCATGTACAATTAAACTTTTCTTAAAAACTTATTACCCAAAATCTAAAATGAAGATGATATATATGTAAATTAAAAAGATCAACTGATTTAATTGCAATCTTATCTTATCAAATATATTATGCCAGTAAAATGTTCTGTAAAAATTAATTGAAGCGATATGTTGTTTAAGTAATCGATAAGTTAAAACATTGTAAATTATAAAAAGAAGTCTATTATATATGTATCTATAATACATAATACGTAAATTATAAGATCCTTTAGTATATCTTAGTATCCTATTTTTTGCATTTAGATATTTGATAAAAATGTTTTGTTTACGCAGCAGCGATTCTGCAATTAAGTTGCCCTCTCACATGATGCGACATATGTCGCATATATGTGTGTACAGACAGACAACAAGGTTATTATGATAATTTGATTTTTGACGAGTTTTCCAGAAAGTGTAAAAAATGAACTGATAACTGATACTAATGTATGTACACAGTTACAAAAAAACAGTGATATAACCATGCATAATAATTATATGTATCACTGTCAACTGAAGGAGGAAATGTGTACCTTTAAAAACGCATGTTTTGAAACTGTGCTTTTTAAAATCAAGCACCTATTTAATAATGGTTTCAGTTTAAAGTTTCAGAAAAATAAAAGTTAAACATGTTTCATTTCATGTTGTGTATCTTAAACCAAAAAAATGGAATTTTAAAATGATTTTATTCAACTTAAAAGCATAAAAATTTTCGTCATTTGTTATTATAATCAGTATCTTCTAAGAATTGAACAGCATTTTGTATCGATGTCACCTCTTCTTTTGGCGTCCATTCATTTTTGAAGTCATCTTTTGTGAAAGGATCACTTGAGGTGACATCTAAACTATCCAGTTTATTAGGCAGTACAAGTTTATAAGCATGAAGATACATTCTGTAAGGCTTTACATCAGTTCTATTACTATAAGTAAAGTCACCAACAATCGTGTGACCAACATGAGAAAGATGAACGCGAAGTTGGTGTCGTCTTCCGGTTAAGGGTCTCATGAGTATTTTAGTTGCAGGGTAATCATAGCACATACCTCGTTCCAAAACTACCACTTTTGTTGCAGCATCTCGACATGAACGAGAACAAAATGGGGAAGATTGGGGAGCCATGCGGACATCACGGAACTTTTCTCTGGTGTCCTCCCCAATTGGTTCGGTGATTGTTAGAATGTCTTGTGAGATCAAGCCACGGACTATTGCCAAGTAGTACTTTTTGGCACGACGCTGTTCGAAAGCTAATACTGCGGCAGCGCAAGATTTTTTATGTTTGGCGATGCAGAGTACTCCGCTTGTGGCGTAGTCTAGTCGGTGGGGAAAGTAAAAGCTGAGGAGTAATGAAGGATTGACTAGGTCTGGATAGAGGCGTTCCACTTGCTTCTGAACTGTTACTAAAGTTGTTGGAAATCAAACCAAAAAGATAAAGATTAATTAGACGGCATTTTTAATACAGTGGGAATTTCCCAATTAAAATTTAAAAAATTAATCTCCACTTACTTGGCCTCTCTTGATCACGATGATTGACAATCACATCGTAACTTTTATTAATCACCAAAAAATGAGGGGAATCATAAAGGATCTCGATGTCGTCCAATGTCTTATCAGTGCTGTATCCAACGACAAAGACATTTGACCCTTGAAAAATGCGGAGTGTTGCAGTTATCAAACTACTTTCTGCTTTTGACAGTAATTTTAACATTGTGTACGCTATAAGCATAGTATATTGTTTATGGAACGCTGTTTTTATTTCAGACACTTGTGTTTTAATGACTCTTTGCAAATTGCAATAGTAGAGGAAAAGGCACCTGAACAGAACACTTAAATAGGTTACAAAGGTGAGTTAATTAATTGCATGATGGAATATCATGTGGGCTTCAGCTGAGCTGTCGAAATGCTTTGGAATATTTTGTCAACAAAACGTGCTTCATCTGCTTCAGGATTAAGGAGATACTTTGTATTTGCAGAGATACCAAGCAAGTGGGGTGAAGTTTCATGGTGCCCCATTTTTAAATGCGGTCTTACAGCTTGCTTCATGCATCTGCATTTTACTTTCAATCAACTCTTGTTGCACTCACGTGCGTGCCTAGTCTTCATCTGTGTTTTGCTTAAAACTGTTGAAAGTTAGTTAAATTAATTGTGTATAAAACTGTCATTAATAGGGACATGACATAAGTGTTATCTTAATACTACATAGTCTTCATTAGTTTCATTTGTTATGAGAATCCAAGACGGGAATATGCTGAGCGAGATAACTGAAGTTGGTGGAGGAGGAGCTATGGATGCTGGAGCTGGAGGTGAAGGTCCCCTTCTTAAGAAAAGGAGGACCCAGGATAACGAGCAGATCAATGCAAAACTAAAGCAGTTGTAAGTTTATATTATTTTAAAATAGGTTTTATTGATTTAAAATACTCGTGACGAAGTAGTTTGTGTTGAATTATGGTAATTTGTGTTTTATAGCTTTCGGAAGAAGACGGAGGTGAAGCCGTTTTATTCTGGAGGAAAAATTTCCGTAAGTCAAGTAATTTAAATCAAGTATTGATATAAGTATATAGCAGTTAGTTGTACAACTTTGTGAATTAATTTCTATCTATTGGGATCGTTTTAGGTGCTTTCTCATTGTCATTTTGCGTGCCAATCTGGACCAGCCGTCAACGTGGTGTCAACAGCGATGGTGGTAAAGAAAAATGAAGAAAAGGATGACCCACTTCACCTGAAAGAAAACGGAAAAACCTCAAAAGAAGAAATCGTAACAGCCGAAACCACAGAATGTTTCCAGATTATTTCCCAGTTGGAAACCGAACTTGATGAAATCATCACATTTGACGCCTGTCCCTCTTCTCATATTTTAGTCACTTCCCACAAATCAACATTACTTCGCGTCTGGGATCTGGATAAAAATGAAGTGATAAAGACTGTCAAATCTCTGCATCATTTACCAATCGGATTAATCGAAATTCACAAAGCTAGAGCCAACAGTTCCCTCCACGGCAAATTGAAAACTAACGGTGGTAGCAACAAAGGCAGTCCTTCACCAGCCCGAAGCAGTGATAACGATGACATTGTCGAGGTTCCCAGTTATGAGAAAGTAGTGGAATCCACCCGCAGTGACCTGATTTGGGCAACAATTTCCGGTGCTCAAGTGAAAGTCTGGGAATACGGAGGCAGTCAAATGTCCAAACTAATTCCAATTGGAAACATTGCTTCAATTGGTTATGCCACATGGACTGATGATGAATCCAAAAGATTGTTTGTAGCAGAAAGAAATATTTATGTAATAGAAGCAGTAAAAGCAGGACAAGAAATGCAGTACAAGGTCACCCAAACATTGGAAGGTCACTATTCCCAAGTAACTGGAATTGAGTTTTGTCAAGAAGGCACACAAATGATTAGTGGAGGCCGAGACAAGGCTTTAATTATCTGGAGTGCGGATGATAACAAGCAATACACTCGTTTAAAAACCATTTCATTCCAAGAGTCCATAGAGTCCATTGTTCTGATGTCCCCTACTGATCTCTATGTAGCCCTTAGCCCTTCCGATATTCGCCACTATGACCTTTTAAAAAATTTGCAGTCTTCGGCTCTCAAGCAGGAAATAGACGAACCAATTGTTGCTTTCCATGCACCCCTAAAATCTATTGAGGACTCTACCCGGGATTCATTTTTCGCGACGACCCACAGCAGCGTTCTCTTTCAAATGGAGAAGGGCAAGAAAAGATTGAAAATCACGAAGCAGTATGTCGGTAATTTAGATACAGTTCTCTGCATAACATTTTGGGAGTCACCGGATAAAATTGCGGTAGCCAACAACACAAATGTAATCAAAGTGTACACTTTATCTACTGGTCAAAGTGAGCTTCTTCGGGGTCACAAGGATATTGTACTGTCGTTGGACACTCAGAAGGAGTGGTTAGTATAGGGATCTAAGGATAACTGCATAATGCTTTGGAAAAGTGGTTCGGACAAACCTAAAATTGTGCTGGAAGGACATCTTCAATCAGTAACGGCAGTTTGCTTCAATCCCATTCTTTTTAATGTGTACTCCGTGTCAGAAGACAATTTCCTGAAAGCGTGGGATCCCAAGCATTCTGAGGTCTCTTGTTTGAAAAGTCAGGTAGCCCATGATAAAGAAATTCACAGTGTTCACTGCAGTCCAAACGGGGCCTTATTGATAACATCTTCAAGAGATAAAACTGCAAAAATCTGGGATTCGGAAAGCTTAGACCTTGTCGCCACTTTGAAAGGGCACAAGAAAAGTGTTTGGGATGCAAGGTTCTCGGCCTGGGACAAATTGGCAGTGACCTGCTCGGCTGACACGACAATCAAAATTTGGAACATGGTATCATTCACATGTACGCAAACTTTGCAAGGACATTTGAGCTCAGTGCTTCAAGCCATTTTTGTCAATTTGGGTCTTCAAATTTGCTCCACAAGCAGTGATGGGACATTGCGTGTTTGGGATATCAAGAGTTCGCTGTGTTTGACAACTGAGGAGTGTGGAAATGATAAAATTTGGGCATGCGCTGCACAGCCTGACTTATCATTGGTTGTGACGGGCTCTGGAGATTCATTGATAACAGTTTGGGAAGACATCACAGAGGATAAAGTGAAGGAAAGTTCGGAGAAAAGGAAGAAACATTTGGAAGACGAACAGAAGCTGACAAATGTAATGAGATCGGGGAAATGGGAAGACGCGTTTAAATTAGCTATTGAACTAGATCGTCCTTTTACTTTACTGAAGATTATTAGAGAGCTGAGTGATCCTGTCGCAGAATTAAGTCCGATTGTGAAGAACCTTACAACAGATTTAAAAAGTCAGCTTGTGGGCTACATCAAAAAGTGGAATAGTAACACAAAGACTAGCACGGAAGCTCAGTATCTGTTAAATACTTTATTGAAGACAACGTCTTTCCAGGTTTTGGAAAAGGAAATGCCGACGGAAGCACTGATTGCTTACACGCAAAAGCACTACAACAGACTGAGGAGTCATCGTGAACGTGTGGCAGTAATTCAATATTTTGCTAAAAGGGTGGACATTTTGGGGTCAAAGAAATAAGATGAAATTTATATGCAACATATTTGCTTTTCTCGTATGTTTAAGTAAATAACATTTAAAATTAAACTATGTACATTAGCTGTTGATTCCAATTTTATGATTTTATTTACGATTATACCATACTTTTGTGTGATTCACACCGTATTTTTAATCTATACAGAAAATTGTATAAAACTGGAATTTGTTTCTTGGTTAAGTAAAGTATATAAATTAAAATACATAAAAGATCGCACCAGAACAATACTTGAAACATTTTTTTGACAATGAAAAAGGATCTTTAAAGAAATTAGCATTCGAAATCGGAAAAAATTAAGGGTACATAATAGATAAATATGCACACATACAGCTTTAATGAGACTCTCCCTTTTCTCCTGCTACGCGTTTGAATTCTTGCATGTTAGTAGTGGACACAGGCATTCCATAGATTGTCAAAGATTCAATCTCGGTTGTCTCACTTCCGCTCATATTGTCTTTGATGAAGATGTGAAGGTTATTAACGTTTTGGAACTTCACAAAACGAAGCTCTACCACGTTTTCGCCAGTCAGGTCTTCAGCGGTCAATCTACGATTCACGAAAAATATAATTAAAATTTAATATCGGTTATATAATAAAGGATATCAGTTTTCTATTCAAGCATGATGAAAACTTGGACTTACTCAACATCTTGAATAGAGTTCATGCTAGCAGCGGCATCAAAGTCCAATGTTTTGGGCTGGTTGATAAAGAATCTAAGTGTTTTCGGACCATTGTCCGCAGGCGCCTTGACTTTAAGAGCTTGGAGCTGTAAATTGTTAAATATATAAATTATTAATGTTAACATTTCCACTACAACTGTATACTAATTATAATATGTACTAAACCATATTGATTGATGTAATGGCATACCTTCACATTTTGTGAAAATCCATAAACCATAATCAGTTGTTCGTCACAATCAGACACCATGTTGGACTTGCGTTCAATGAACGCACGGAATGGTGTTGAATCCGACTCATTGAGACACTCACAACCCTTCAGTTCGATGTACGGGAAAATATCTGCCATTCCACCAGGTCCTGCAGCATGAGGATCCGTGGCCTCCGCCTTTCCATAGTGCTTCCGGATCTTTTCCTCAAGATCAGTAGGATTAGCTCCCTAAAGTAATACAACAAATTACTATAAAATTGTCCATTTCCCAACAATTCAACAACTAATTACAAATCACATAAAATTAGTCAACTTACTTTCATTTGGTCTACTTTTTGCCTATTACGATAAATGATGAAAGTCGGCATAGCTGTTACACCTTCCCTCATCGCAGTTTCTCGACACTGGTCAACATCAACCTGATGAAAAATTTGATCAGCACAAAATTTAATCACTTGTCCCAAATGGAATGGAAATGCACTTATTTCAGACATGTCATATTAAATTTTAATTGCATACCCCAAGGAACAATGCTTCCGGGAATTTGTGCGCCATTTGGAGAAAGACTGGGTGCATTTTAATGCAAGGACCGCACCAAGTTGCATTAAAGTCAACAACAACTAGTTTCGCTCCCGCTCCAGCCAGAAGAGTATTGAATTCATCATCATCAGCTACGTTCTTATGATTCGCCATTTCCGAACAGGTAGTTCAGTTGCCTATTTCAAAATTTCACAAAAAAATATAAAATTACACACATTTAACATCAAGCATAAAACAACACTCATCTATACAATTTTAAACACTATCAGCAAATTTTCAATGTTAACAATTAAATACCAACCTGACCTGACACAAAAAATTTAATCTCAATTAACTCAAAATTTACAAAACTCAGTTATAATTGGCAGGTAAAAGTGGTAACGCAAATTTCGTAGTGACTTGCTATTTTGTATTGATGTTTTGTCGCAGACTTCAAATGTCAATCTGCACTCCTACAGCACTAACATTAGGCACAAGTTTTACACAACGTCGAAGTTATAGATATAAAAAGTATAGAGAAGAGCTTGTCTATAAAGCTATTCAAATAATTCCTCGCTAAATCTCTTGCATCAAGAAAACCCCATCCATATGTTTCCTTTTGAATGAAGATGCGCTAAAAAAGGGTTAGATGAATGAGTAGGTGGACGAAACACAGAGACAGATCATCTTCATAAAAACATGAACACGATCCGGCATGAGTGTTGGTGAAATCCACTGATTCTTGTAATGTGACAAAAAAAACGATGAGAATATGAATATGACAGAAGAATAGGTAGGATGGAAAAGAATCCTTATAA
>JAQFXM010007206.1:0-12157 GCA_034693345.1 Entomobrya multifasciata | reverse complement strand
CCTGTACTGTCATAAATAATTACAGCGAATTCCACTAAATTTTAAAAGAAATTTAATATTTTTAAAGAAAACTTCTCCAAAGGAACAAAGTTTTCTTTTCTTGTTTATCTTCTTACATACTTACCTGCGTGTCTGGGCTTCCCATAAATTACAAGTCTTTATGTGAATGTATTAAAGTTTAAAAGGGTAAGGATTTAGTAACAATATTCATGTTATAATATTGATACCTCTGTACCGTAGCACCGCAACATCTTTGCATCTACAGTCATCCCATCGCATGTTACACGGCTTATTTTATGCAAGTAGACTGACCCAACTGCGCGAGCTGCGGTGTCTTGTGTTTTATGCAATGTACCGGGATCAGTAAGAAGAAAGTTAAAAAAAAGGTTGCTGTGGAGAAGAAGCTGCATAATATGTATACTTAAAACTAAATATTTTCAAAAGACCAAGAATGTGAAAGGTTGAAGGTATGCAAAGTAGCTGCACTACTTGACTTCTACTTTTGTCGATCCTGCTGCACAATTCTAATAAAAACGCAAATCACGTTCGTAACATGCATATATGTACCACTACTTTTACTGCAATAACTACTGCTGCTGCTTATTCTCTTTGAAGAGAAATTATCTGGGAAGGTGTGGGACACGAAGGAATAAGAAATGAAGGAGGAATGGAAATGAAAGAGGGGTAATTTCATATTACCAGGCTTCTATAAAGTTCAAAGAATCCTCGGTCTAGTGATTTTGTTAGAAAAAGGAGGGGATTTATATATTTCTCATCTTTATGCATACAAATCACAGAAATAATAATGACGTTGATAATCATATTCAATGGCTGTCGCCTGTCTTCATGATGGAGAAGTAAAAGTATTTACCGGAAAGGTGACTGCACCCACAAGAGAATTTTATGCACACATCCGAAACATAACTAAAGAAGGAAAATCATTAGGGGATAAAATGACAAAGATCAATCTTCTCTTTTTGAAACTAAGTTTATTTACCAAGTTTTTTTTGTAGATGAGATCTAGACCGTATGTATAGTTCATACACTGCTCCTCCTTCACCATTACTATTATCGCCACTTACTTGTCCTTAACCTCATCATCCAACAAACCATTACCAGTTCATACATCCCATTATCAGATAACATCATCGCCACGAAAAACATCTCTACTTTTCCCACTTGTTATTCTTCTATTTTCTCTTCCCTAAGCAGCATGTGTAGACCTAGTCATATTGTTAGAGCAGTGTAGAGTGCAATGCTAGCTACTAGACAGGTACTTGTGTAGTGATGGTAGTGGCAGTGATGATATGTCATCTTCATCTTTCTCGTGTTATTCGACTGAATTTTCACTTGAAAACGAGGAAACATTTCCTCCGAAAGTGGGTTCGCCTCAATGCATTTTGCTGTGCGTGTGCACTGTGCACAAACGCTGCTGGGTTGTGTATGTGACGTTAGGCATAGTCAGGTAGTAGGAAGGGCTTGTGTTGGTTTACCAAAGTAAACTAGAAGAGGAAATTAGGCCTTGGGTTATTCTCATCAAGCGCAGACTTTTGAGATTACGAGCGAAAGAATTTTTATGGTGAACTACAACAGGAATGTAGTAGAAAATAAATTTTGAGGTTGAAAAATATTTTCTACTACATTTAAATGTGTATGAGATATGTGGGTGTTCTCAACAATAACGACACAGATAACGCATTTTGCTTAAAAGTCAACTTCAGCCTACGAACTTTCCGGTAGAGTTGACATGCTTTATGTATAAAAAATGTTTAATGGGATGATGGGAAATGTCATGCGTGCAGTTTTGATGCTGCTGTTAGGGTTTGTGTGAAGAGAATTGCATGCTTTCCTTTGCATGCATGGAATTCCTGTAAATTTCATGTAGTTCCTATCTCTGCTTTTCTGTAAACCGTGAATAAGAGTGTTATAGAGGTAGCAGTAGTAATGATAAGATAATAACAGTATTTTTTTCTGGTTCGTTTACCCTTACAGCGTTGCCTGTGAATAGCTCGGGATACAGGCCATGGAGGGAGCAGATCGTGGCAACTCTATTTGTAAAATCAACGGCCCATTCCGCAAGCGAGCCAGAATTGCAGCCACAAGCACCATTCACAGGTAAACTGGAGTACTTACTAATCGCACGTTTAATGTAGCATACTAAATAATGTATACTGACATGCATATATATATATATACCTCTTATATGTTTGCGAATCAACTGATAATGCAGATTTTAAAATTTCATGGAAGTAAATAATGATAGAGATTGGATGGAGATTAACAAAGATTAACAAAATGACAAGATTTTAATTACATGCTTTGTTCTGGATATACTGTGACTGTGTTTAGGCTTGTCATTGGAACATCAAGCCCCTGGAAATAGCCGAGGACTGGATAAGAGTTCGTCGGAAACGGGAGAAACTCAAGAAGCGGGTACCGTTGGCGATGCCTATAAGGATGAAGAAGAAACTTACACAAAGGATGAAACTTTTGACAAGGATAATAATAGTAGCAGTGACAATGAGGAGGATTCTCGGGAAACGGAAATTGCCAGAAGAACAGGAATAGGAAAAGAGCAAAAGAAGAAGATCGACAATTACAAGAAGATGGGTATAGGTTCAGCTGCCAGTGATGATATTGATGTTCAAAGCAGACCTACGAACTCCCGTTTTAATTACCATGACAAGCTGGAAGAGAGAAGGAAAATTGGCAGTATCACCAACAAAAACAATAGCGAAGAAATCGGAGACGCTCGAAAGCAAAAACAGCAACACAAACAAGAGTCTGGTGACGTGTGGGAAAATGTTGCGGAGAGCACTGAAAATTCTGGTGGTGCTGGTGATGAAAATAACAGCAATGAAGATGAAGATGCAGTTGAAGATGAGGATAAAAGAAGAAGAGCTATATCATCACCATCGTTTTCTCCGTCATATAGTCATCCTTTCCAAAATTATCATAAAACAGTATCAACTAAAAAACAAACAAATAATAATAAACTGAGCAATAACAACGGAGCTCACAATGTGATAACAATGTCCAATACCAAGAATAAGTTGCCATATGCTTTGAGGGCAGACAGACCACATTTCAAGTATCCTGTCAACTACCCCACCCTTGATTTTGTGGGCTCCGGAGATTCTCTCTTTGATACGATGATCCCGGACGATGAGTTTCCATCCGAGCGGAAGAAACGAGAAGTATGTATATTTGTTTGTCGGATTGTTTCATCTTACACGCATAGCGCTGTTACATGTCAATGTTACTCACATTATTGCTTTTGTGTGTGTTTTGTGAAGGTACCTGACAAATCACCATTCAAAATGTCCATCAGCAGAATCAACTTTGATGGCGCTAATACCACAACAGTCCTTCCTTTGGGTGTGCTTACAAAGCTGAGACTAGAAATTCAAGTGGCTTCAGACTTGAAACCCAAGAACTTCACACTGGAGGTTAGTATGAAAAATCTATATTATTTTAAAACTACGTGACATATACGTTTCCTCCCAGATTAACACAAAGTGTATAACATTTTGTCGTAGCATCTTATTTCTCAATATAAACCAGTGTAGTAACGACATATTGATTTTTTACGAAATTCCTTTTATTGCAAAATCCTTTAAGCGACATGAAGACTAAGTGTACCAAACAAAGTTGTTGGTGGTTTCTGCTAAGTTTTTTTTTGATATTGCAGATACGCACTCTGCGTGCACCAGAGACAAACATCCGATTTGTCATTCTCTCAGCATATGTGATTTCAATTGGATCAGACATATCTTTTGACAAAGGTAGCACCAACCTTGCTCCAGTCATGATGCCTTGGAACAACTCAACTGTGGTAATGTCAACATACATACTATTCGTTACCCTTTCAACATTTTTTTTTGCCCAACACAAGTCTGAGTGTAGCAAAATACTCTTGACAAAGATGTATTGCGAAATATGTTTCCCATATAATATATACCATGTCAAATATACCTCTACCTACGCTTGATATTACTATGTTAGAAATCTATTCTTTGAAGCGTTTTCAAATTTATTGGCCAGACTGATATTCTGCACGTGGTTAAAGGAGCATATTCTAAAGTTACATATATTGTACTGACGCAACCACACAAATGGAAATTCCATTCACTCAAAGTTGTGTAACTAATGCAAGGTTTGAAATGTCAAATCCCTAAAATAGATAGCTAGATGGATAGATATATTTTGGTACGCACGCACACTTTGACAATGGTTAATTTGAAAAGGGTTACAGTTGCACACTTACACCCACGCCCACTTTGAAAATGAAACTTTCACTTTGTAGTTCTCTGCTGTTGCTCTTACTATAGAAATTTGTAACGACCACGGCCACATCCAACAACAACAGCAGTGACTGCGTAGGAATTTACAGATGTATAGGCTGTCTCCCAATGGTTTTTATCTTACTGTCTTTTCGAGTTTTCTCGCAGAAAAAATAACGTGCTTCTGTGGAATTGAAAGTGGCGACAGTGTCAACCGTTAATTCCATCAGTGTCAATCCATCTTCCAATATGTTTACGACGGGTTGTTGGCATAATATAGTTAAATGCATTTGGACAGGACAGAATGGAGAGTGGTATTGTAAATAGGCAGAGACAGAAGCGGATGTTATGGTAGTGGTGGTAGAGGAGGAGATAAAGTGAAAAGCGTATAAATGAGATGTCAACGGTGTTTGATAAAGAGTGTAATATAAGTAGAAAGGCAGTTTGTATTAGCTCCATAGGCGTGATCTAGTCCCTCAGTCTCCATTATTATTTTTTGAATGTGGCTTATTTGTTTTTCCTTTTCTGTTTTCTCCTGTACAGTATGAGAGCGTTATTTGGAAATGGAAGAGTGTGAAATGTGGAAAAGAAGGGGATGAGCCACAGCCATCATCATCACCGCCAGCAACCCGGCAAGAATCACAGACATCGTCACCATCCCCACCGTCGCAGCTCTCCCAACAGCATCGAAGTAATAAAGAGATTTCAATAGAATTTGAAGTAGTCGCCGTAAATCCAAAAGATGGTGGTGGAGGGAATGTGGTGAATAGATGGATGAGCTCTGTTGGCACTCCAGCATCCGCCATACCATCACTCAGGAAACAGCATGAAACTTTGAAAAGTTCACTATTAGCTGATAAAAATCTTGACAGTGGCGACAGTCAACGAGTTACTGTTACTGATTCTGTAGGTCCATTGTCTTCTGTTCACTCTAGAGGTGAGGTAAACGATAATGACATCGAGAAGGATGCGAACGATGATGCTACTTTGAAAACCGGCTCTTCTTCCCCACTTCTCCCTCGAACTATTTTGGGAAATCCATTCAGAAAATCTGGTAAACAATTTCATGTGACACTCGTTCCAGTAAGTGCGCGTATTAGTAGCTATCCCACTGGACAATCACAACAGCAGCAACAGCTCATACAACATGATCGTAACAGTGACGACACTGAAAGAAAAGTCAAATTGGGAATTGACAAGGGTGATGATGGTATGGAGACAATAAGTTATCATTTTGGTGATAGTGATGATGATGGGAAAAGTGTCATCAAAAGTGGCAGTGATGACAGCCATTTTTACCAGCCACCAAAAAGCTACAATCCAACGGCAACAAGCGATGATGAAGATAATGAAAAGTCAGAGTCAACAACCGTCATGACACACATCATGCTTCCTGTTAAGTATTCCCCTGGTGCTGGTAACCGCGACATATCACAAAACTCTCCAAACCTACCATTTGAAAACACAAAGTTTACTGATACAAACCGAAAATCTGTATTGAAGAGCATTAGAAACAAGGTAAGTGTATATATACATTCATACGCATTTATATATGTATATCATTTGGATGGATTGACTTGTTGATAAAAAACTACCTACACATTGATGTATCTCCAACAAAAAAATTGATTGAATTAGACTATTTAGAAGAATTAGACTGTCACAATTCAAAAAAAATTGTCAGGCTCAGGCTTTCATAAAATATCTTGATTACCGTCTTACCGTCATTACCGTGATTACTTTAATATTTGTAATGAATGTCACGTTGTCTGATTTTTCATCGTTAATGCACTACGAGCTGGGGAAAACTTTCCTTAAACAAATCGAATATTAAGCTTTTGTAACAGTTGATAAAATACAACTTTTTAACTTAACCTCCTTCAGTCCTGTCAAACATTTCATTGAAAATTGGAAAAATTAGGGAAAGTCAATTATTAAACTTCTTTCCAACTTACTTATACTTTTCCGTTGTTATTGTTATTAAGAACTTGCACAGAAAATATAATCATGTAATAAATTGGCGCTTTCCATTCGTGTCCTTTTTTGACTTCCTTATTTCTTCACAAGAAAATCTTTTCACTGGTTGATTTCCAACTTTCATTATAACCAATTCAGTAGACAGATCTCCTTGAGAATATGAGAGGAAACAGGGGGAGATTTGCAATTACAAAAGCACGAGGTGAAACTTGATTAGCTGTTTGTTGAGCAACTTTTTTCTTACCAGGAAAAGCTGTAATGAAACGACAACAAGTTTTTCTCTTGTGAAGAAATAGAAATAAATAGGCAAATAAATTGTAGCAAATTTAGAGCATTACCAGCAGAACAACCGTTATGGCAACCGCCTCTACGTCAGTTCTTAATTATTTTTGTCGATCTGAATTTCGTTTGGTTACACGTGAATATTACATAAAAACTGGTCTACCAACTCTCTTAGCAAAGAAGGAGTAGACAAATGGTGCAATATCAATAATCATATCCATTAGATTGTTCTTTTTAATAAAAACCATGAAAACTTTACAAGAAACAGGAACTGCTGAGGCAGTAGCATTGGAATTGTAATGAATTGTTGGTTGTATGTTTTTCGTATTTATCTTTACCGTGGGATATTTTCCTGATTGACAGAATGCAAAATTAAACTTGCGAAATTTTTGTTTAAGTAGAACTCATGCTGACATCAGAAAATAAGAACTTCTTAGAAAGTAGCTCGTTACTACTTACCTAACCTTGTTTACTGTGTACTCTTATGTGGAAGTAATGTGAAATTTAGAATTTGCGAGTCTATGATCATGTACACAAAAACAAAAATACATAGCCCAGGAAAAGAACAGGTCTAGTAACATGAGATCACTTTTGATAGGAAAATATTTTTACCTATACAGTGATCAAGAAGTAAAGATACTGGAGCACCATACCAAAACGCAAACCACTTTCGCCGCAATATCTTGGTTTGCAACGTGATAAAAATAACAATAATAGTAATAATGAACCTCGAAATAACGCTTCATGTAGTTTTTTATAAATGTATGAAGTAAAGAGCATCACAGTCTCAGCACTAGACATAGCCTTCCAACCACAGCATCAACCAACATCATCTCATCATTCTGATCATCATGATTGGGGCAATGCAATGGCAAACTAGTAAACAGTCAGATATTTAGCACACGCACCAAGTAAGTAAGTAGAAGATGTGATGGTACAAACTACTTTCATGTTGCTTGAGTTTTGTGTTTTGAAGAGAAGTGAGCTGTTGCAATTTGCTGTTGCTTGAATAATATGAAATACATAAAATATCTCTTACAAATACACATACCCACTTTCATTTATAGTAATCTTGCAAGTGAACAGAAATATTGCGTTCTGCTTCTTTGAATAGAATTGGCTTCTTCATCACTGACCATAATATTTATTATTATTAGCTGGTCTGTTGGTAGAGATAAACACCCACACAACTTGGTTGGTTGCGTTGTTTGTGTGGCTGATGTGGTGTGGTATAGTGAATTGACTTGACTGAACTAGTTACCTTGGAAATATATTAAAAAGACAGAAATGAAAATGAAAGCAAAAATTACGATATGGATGGTGGTGTGGTATAGTAGCATGTTCCACTCTAAAATGCTGAGAGGTAGTTTTGATGATGTTTAACTCTTTTACTGATGATGATCATTATCAGTATCGTAGTAGAATCATCGTTGGTTTTACTTCAAATGTAGGCTTAAATGAAGTGCTTCAAAAATTAGATAGAAGGAGAAAGGACAAGGGTACTTGTTAGTGCATTCATGTATCATGATATTCAAAACACACAAAATAAAAAGCACACGAGAAGTAATTTATAAAATAAGAGGACGACGACCTGGCTGCCATGCTGACTGATGAGTCTGGTTTGATTCATTTTCGAGAATGGCGATGATACCTTAAAATAGAAGGCACGAGTCAAAATTTAAAAAGTCAAACGTTTGCATGCTATGTAAATAAATTAAGTTTTTACAAAAATTGTGGGTACTCGTGCGTATTTTTGTGTACACAATGTATCTAGTAATGTGTAGCTCTTTTAAAATTGGACATGCTGGCTACCTTGTTCTCACCAAATAGTTCTCCTAAATGTCAAGTTTAGTTTCTGAGAAGAAATCAAACGTGAGTACTTTATAAATAAACTAAAATGAGTGCTACTTCAAACCTTTATAAAAAACTCTTGTTGTCATATTAATAACAATACGCTGAAAAAAGTAACACAAAGACAGACAAGAGCCGCCAAGTTCTGTCATAGTTGTTAAATTTATAAAATTGAATAATAAAAACAAATTAAATGACCTTCCTTTGAGTACGTCTCTCACCACTTTCAGTTTCAACAAGCTCTCACAAATGCATCTAAAGAAAGAATAAGTACTGAAAAGTACGCAACTTGAAAAAAATGTTAAAAAAGAGAAAACATCATGCAAGGTTTCACGGACCATTAGAAATCGTCATGCAATTTTGTTTTCTCACTCGTGAAAATATATATTAAAAATCTAAGATTTCCCTTGGTGCATCCATGGTATACAAGTATTGCATGCAGTGCGAATAATATGTGTACGCACAAATACACTCAAACGATTCGTTATTCCATTTTCTCTGTATTTCCCCTCCACACTTTTTTGTCGTTTAGTGAAAGTGCCACGGTGCCAAAGCCCCCTAGTTGGAAAAAGAAAACAAAAAGAGAAAATCTAAATGCTTTTTTAATGCAAGAGGAAACACAATACGGTAAAGGAATATTGTATTTTTCTTCCGAAGTAGTGGCATCAGAAGATTCAAATAGACAGACGCATGTACACAGTTTTTTGTAGAGAATATTTTATGCTTGCTCTTCGTCGTGGTGTTATTTCTTTCTTCAAGTGTTGCAATCTTTTTTTAGGGAAATGGCTTGGATTCAACTTTTCTCTACTACATCTATTCTACTATTTTCATCTCATCATCTATCTGTGTGAGCACACTCACATACACAAAACACATTCATTCTTTCGCCTTTTTTATTCCGTGTAATTTCTTGTGTTTATGTTTAGCACACGCTGCCACCACACATTCCCCCACTAGACCAACCTCATCTCATCTTTACTTGCTTTTTTCCTTTTTCCATTTCATCCTACTTTCTTCCTCGTTGAATTGCATTTAAATGTCTGTCTGTGTGTAATGTGATGTAATGTAATGCACAAAACACTAAAGGTGCCTACATGAAAACTCGTTTTTTCGTCGTTGGCTTTACTGAAGGAAAAATGTATGCTTTCTCGTGTGATATTGTTGTTGATGTTGTTGCTGTTTATGCTATGGAAGGCCAGATGAAAGCCAACCAAGAAGTTTTTAACTGGAGGGGAAATGTGTTTTACTCTTTTTATCTCTCTTTCTTTTTCTTGTGTAGTTTGTTTTCAAAAGGCTAGTAGTAGTGGTAGTAGCAGTAAAGATTTTGTGCGTAAAAGTGTTTTTGTATTTACATATATGTATGTGTATATGTGTATGAGGTGCTATACACTTTGTTCATTGTGTATACTTTCACGTGCAAAATTATTACACATGTATTTTGTGTGTAGCCATGTGCTTTTTCTTGTTTCCACTTTTGCTGCTGCTGCTATTATGGTAGAATCTTAAATAAACCAAGCCATTAAAAGGATTAAAGTCCTTTTATATGCGTTTTGTTCATAAATTCATTCTGCTTCTTTGCATCATAAAGTTTTTAATAGTTGGTGTGTTTACGGGAACATACATTGTACACATGCGTCTGTTATGTGCATTAAGTTTAGTTGCGTAAATGTACTTTTTGACAGATGGGCTTTTAAAAAACTTAAGAGAGGTGAATGAACGTACTTCTGATTTTGTTTGAGAATTTGATGAAAGTCTACTGGATGTAAATAGTTTAGTAAATTTGGGTAACAGATTTTACACTTTTAGCACAACTTTATTTTTCTACAGCTGCGCCTACATTGTGTATATGTATTTTCTCCAGTGGGGGATTTTATTATATTACTGGCTGAGCTTTTATTTTGCCACAAACTGGCTTTACACACAAAGGGACACCAATTATTTTATTATCTTTTTTAATATTTCTTTTTCATATTTAAGGCAAGGAACAAAATATGTTATTAGCTAGTAAAGTCTTCGAAATATTTTGAAAAGAAAACTATTACCCTAAGAAGAAAATTAGTTGGAAAAGTTTACACAAACGATTATTAAGTCTGACTTTATTTTATATACGTGGAAAAATTGTAAGTCTGAATCATTCAATGGTGAAAGTTTTGTTCTTCATAGTGAATTTATTAGTGTAATAGTAATCAGAAAACTGTATTCAAGTTAGGTTGATTAAAATGCACCACTATGATTGAGACTTTTGATTGGAAGTTAAGGAAAATGGCAATGTGAGGTAGTTTTCATATTTCTCTTCAAAACGAAGAAGTAGAATTAAAGGTTTCATTAAATCAGTTAGAGAAATTCCGACGAAGATGACTACAATGATGATCATTAAAGATGATGAAGAAGAAGAATAACGAAGACAAGAATAGTTAAAGTTGTAGAGATTGTGTCAGTTCAAAGTCATCATCAACCACATCTTAAAATGGCGACGTTGATGACGAAAACCGAGAAAAGTAAAATCAGTTTTCATCATCTATTCCATAGAGACCCTCGATGATAATTTCTTCAAACGAAATCATCATCACCGTCATCGCCAAAAACGCTTGTAATCAAATCAGTAAATATGTGAATTTATTATTATCAAGTAGAAAAGTAGAATATGATGATAGTTTCCACATAAATGTAGGGTAGAAGAGGACTTTATTTGCCAGAAAAGTTTGCACTGTTTAGTTTATATAGCGTATCATGGAGTATAATACACTTCTTAGACAGTATACCGTGTTTTTCATATTCAATATAAATGATGACAATGTATATTTCTTAATTAATGAAATGTGAGAAAGTTGGTGATTTTATTATGATGAGTTGATAACAAGGAAAAAGGCTCTCAGTCAATCAGAGTGAGTCAGTCGTCAGTCATCAGTAAGTTGGAATCAGAGAAAGTGCAGAATATCACGGAGATAGAATGAAATTGCTATAAAAGCATTTCATTTTTTTTGATGTATCTAGTTTTTAAATGTGGTAAATTAATTTAAGTATGGAAAATAAGATTTTAATTGCTCTTGATTAAACTTGTTGTTAACTGTAACAAACCAAAAGCGCTACAAAATGTTTTTTTAAACATTATAATGGGCTTTAATTCTGTACACAATACTACACTTGTTACAAGTGGTTCTTGTCAAAACATTAGGCAATTTGTAAAATATTAAACCTTCTTTATATCATCGCATCATAAGAATTTGAAATGAGCACATCTTTAATTCTGGTGTATCCGGTTAAGAGGAATTAACAGTTGGGAAAATCAATAGCTTTTGATTTGGCAACAGAGCAATGAGAACATATAAACGTCTATGTCTACAATATTCTACAAACCATAATCTTTTCGGGCTCTCTTCGACTAGTAGTCATTACGCAACCTGAGTTTCATCAAACAGTACTTGATGAAGAATAGAATGTACCCCGGGCTTTCCATGAGGAAGATGATGATGGTGCCATTTCAGCAAATCATTCAGGTTCAGGCAATCGTCTAGACATGAATACAAGAAGAGAGATACTAGATTTCCCTCTCACAGTCAACGTGTTTGTGCTCAACTCTCTTGTTTCCCGTGGATATGTACTTACTTTTCCGCTAAATACTGTATTATTATTATTATGTTCGCTTGGAATTCCTTCCTGCCAACAAACTGATACCATTTTCGTTCTATCTACACTTACACAAATGCACTCCTTTATTTCCACGCAAAACAAAGAAAGAAGAATTTTATCGTCATCAACCGAAT
>JAQFXM010007205.1:0-12157 GCA_034693345.1 Entomobrya multifasciata | reverse complement strand
AAATGATGTACAGTAAACGGTTTTTAAACAAGTTGATAGGTTTTTACAACATATTTGGAACAAATAAATCTATTTGTGACTTAAGAAAGACACCTGCATGATAATTTCTAATCATATCAGTATGGGAAACAATACTACATGGAATCTTAAACAT
Organism: Entomobrya multifasciata; assembly: GCA_034693345.1. Taxonomy (NCBI): domain Eukaryota; kingdom Metazoa; phylum Arthropoda; class Collembola; order Entomobryomorpha; family Entomobryidae; genus Entomobrya; species Entomobrya multifasciata. The sequence goes on along the minus strand of JAQFXM010007205.1, from coordinate 12,003 downwards.
TATAACATGAATTTATTGAATAAAACAATACTACTAAACTAAGAAATTTATTTTAAACCTGAATTTACGAGAAGTTACATCCTCACACTTAAATTTTTATTGAATATTACAAGGGATGCTATCAGTTACCTTTTTACAGAAAATTACAACAACTTATATTATTTTTCTAAGTGATATCAAAATAAGCGATTGACTCTTAAGGTTTGTATATACATCGCTGGCTCTAAGAGATTTAGCAATTTCAGCCACTCTTTGAACTTACGCGAAGGCTCAGAATCAATTAAGCAATTTTACCAATCCACTGGCATATTGCCGGCTTGGTGTCGTTTTAATTGGGCTTACTCGTTTGTTGATGAACTGATTTAATGTGTCTATACAAGCTAGTTAGCATAGTGAATTTATCCATGCATGTTTTACAGGTGTACGGTTTTGCACCACTGCGGACAGTAGCATGTTTTAGTTCGGCCTTCGTAACAAATTTCTTGTGAAATTCTAGACAGCTATGCCACTTGATGCCATTGTGGCGATCTTCATGTAGTCGTAACTCATTTAGTTGTTTAAGCACTTTAGGACAATAGCTGCAGTGGGAAGGTTTTTCTCCAGTATGCCTTTGAATGTGTTGTTTGAGAGCAGAAGCTGATCTAAGAAAGCGTTGACATAAGCCGCATTGATATGGTGTTTCTGCTTGATGTGTGTTCAAGTGAGTTTTCAGATTAAACCTTCGTGTGAATTCTTTTTTGCAGTAACCTCATTTCAATCCTTTTGACCCACTGCGCAACAACTGATGTTGAACCAGACTACCTTTTTCAGTGAACGATTTCTGACATACATTGCACTTAAAGGGTTTTACTCCAGTGTGTGAATTTAGATGAACGTTTAAGCCACCAAGTTGCGAAAATGACTCGTCACACAAATAACACGCGTAAAGTTTCTCATTTGTATGCATACGGTAATAGCAATAAAGGTTTTCAACACTTATGAATACTTTTTCACAAAATAAACATTGATGTTTTCCAAGATGAATGTTTTTATGTGAGTCTAATCCACCGCGGGAACTAAAACCTTTGTCGCACGCGCTACATTTAAATTTCTTTGAAGTCATCTGAATTCTAAGCGTTTAAGAAAAGTTAGTGTTAGAAAAAAATTGTGAATAAATTGTCAAAAAAATAAAACTGGTAAAACCCAGGGCCTTTAATACAAAGCTATAATTACTTCAAAATTAAAGAATAGTTTTCGAAATTATTGCAAACTTGGTTGAGTTTAAAGGAAGCACTTCAAGCATGCAAACAATTTATTTACTACAGCAAAAAGTCAGGATTCATTGCAATCCTTTAGATTTCAAGAACACAACATGGTGTACAATCACTTATTTTCAACAAAGTTTTTGCTTTTGATTGTCGATCAATCCTGAATATAATAAACCTTGTAGATATGACGTAATTTTGGTGATTGCCCTCTGGCTTCGCATATGCCACTTAATTTCGATAATTTTGTCAATAAACAGCATTTGAAACTACAAATGCTGCTGTACAAAAATATATGCTTAGACTGACATTGTTTTATGAAAAATAAAAGCTAATGAACTCAGCCTTCCATTACTGCTCGTATAACTCTAAAACGGTCAAGTATACTTGTGGTTTATCCTGAAGTTTTGCTTACGCTCACAGTTTTGCTTACCCAGTAGAAATAAATCCACAAATAGTAACATATATAATTAAAATCAAGTGTTTTGTCCTTCACGTGAAGTTGAAGCAACGGCCTATGATTTCAAATAGGTTTTTGAACAATTCCTCGATCATAATCTTTTACATACTACAGCATGACACCATAAACCAAAATGCGATGTATGCAAGTTAAAGTATACGTGCTGCTAGACACGTAGGCATGATTATCTTCACAACACAAATATGCATTAATTGTACTTGGTTAGTAATTTAGTGAAATGAACGACAGTCCCGCCTACAGAAAAGACATAATCTACGTAATTTTTGGCTTGTTTTATCCATGCATTATAAAATATATGGGACAGATAGTTGAACATGCATTTGAAGCATCAATTAGAAAACCTGTAAAAATTATTTCACAGTAAAAATGCCTAACAATATTAGTCCAAGTATCTTGCAGTACTTCATCCAGAAAGTCAACCAATGTTTGCATGCATTAAAATTGTGCTTAAGTATGAACCAAATTAGTACTGAAGAAATATTCACAGTTAACCTCTAACTGCAATTCGAAGCTACACATGAAAAGATACACCAAATGGTCGATTATTTTTTTAAATGTAAGGCTACATTTCAGGCAGTAGTTATTTATTGCTAGTTAAGTAGAAAACATGACTTGATTGCAATTTTGTTCCCCTTTTCTACGTCAGCATTTTTTCATATAATTCGAAACTGGTTACAGTAGTTCAAAATCACGTGCGTGTGGAATATTTGGGCAATCACTTACTCAAGAAGACTAGTTGCAGAAGCATACAGAACACCACGTATTCGTTTTGGGTAAAAAATTATAAACTAATGAAAGACAGTTAATTTAATTTTAATTTTTGAAACAGAAAAATGGTGCTTTTATTAATTTGAGTTTTAAACATGTTCGCTAAAAGTAATTTATACACACAAGCGTCACACAAATAAAAATTATTTTTAATTTACATGATTCAAATATCGAACTACCATGATTATGATTCAATTAAGTGGTAGTTTACGTTCATAATTTTGATTTAACGACCAAAGAGAAACGTGTAGTTAAGACAATCATAAACTTAGATACCCTTTGAATGAAAACGAAGAGACTTCAGGTTCAAACGTGATTACACAACAGATCGAAAGATATGGTAAGCTGAAATTTATAACTTGAAATATTTGATTGATTGTTTACAATATATTTCTTTAAAGGACAAGCTCAAACTATTCATGTGTTAGAAGTTCCGCTGTTATTAATAATTGTTTGGGAAAAGATTATTTGCTAAAGTTTTAATCTATTTCGCTTCTTGAAATTATAAGCTACTGAATAATTTGACACTGATTAAAAAGTGTCAAATAATCAGGAACTCTTTCATACTCATCTCTTTTCTAAAGTACGCGAACACTCAAGTAAGGAGAGATTATGCATAGGAAACCCATATGTATACACAAGGCTTTACATGTACACTTTTTACGACATATAACAGGCATGCCGATGTGCATTCTTTCAATTGGTGCTCCTGTGCACAGTACTTTGTAAAACTTCTCATGTCGTGTACGTATTGCGTGTGTTCATTTATGGTTGTTTATTAGTAAAATGAAACTAAATACTTGTCTTTCTTTCTCATGATTTAAGGGTTAACCCAGGCTTGATATTTAAGGTCTTCTGGCATGGCTAAAAACGATATTTATCAACATCACACTAATTTTATGATTCAAGAAGTTTGGGTAAACTCTGGCTTAAACCAGACGTAGATTAACTAATGAAAATTTACTACTTTGAGGGATTAAAACCTATGTTTAAGCGCAGACATGGGTATGCATTGTAAGTACATGGGTACTTCTAATACATTTTCTATGCAGCACGTAGCCATTTTTTGAAGGAATACCTATATTTATTCATGGTTTTGACATACGTGTGTGTATAAATGCATCAATTTTTGAGCACGTAGACCGAGATTGCTTTTTAAGCTGTATTGTTATCATACGTTTCTTTCAAGTACACATGAATTTCCATATTAAAGCATCTTTGTAATGGAAATTTGCAGGACAATATATGTATGTCTGTAGCCGTTGAGCTTCTGATTTTGACAATTAAATAATGCATCTGTATCAAACATGCTTAATGCAAAGAAAGAATGACATATCTGAATAGCTGCATTGATTGTATGTACGAAGGTTGTCACGCATGTTTGCTTTTTTCGGAACATCACTGAAGTAAGAAATCGATTTGGTTACAGAAGTACGTTTCTTTTAAATTATCCTTGCGTAACAATAACATGAAAATTTGACTACAGGTTACTTCCAAGAATGGTAATTTGAATTGATACCGGGTTTATTTCGCAAACTTAAATATAAGTTGAATAATATTGGAGCCAACTTTGGGTATAATCCAGCTTATAAACTGAGTATTAAAAAAGCATTTTTGAGAGAACCTTTAGCATTGTACATTGTCATCACAATATCGAACGTATGTATGTATGTACACTTTCATTCCATGCGTGTATAAAGCTTCATATGATTTCATATACTTTGACACACGCACAAAGTGATTTAAAATATCAGAAATCGTTGCTTAAGTTTAGTGTCCACACATGTGTGTATGTTCAAATGCTAAAATATTTTCAAGTAGATTCTGTAAACGATTAAACGATGATTTGGTAAATTTGAGGCTCTTAAAATGTAAACGTTATGCATTTTCAAGTAATTTATGAAGCATACACAAAAACTTACATCGCATCAGTAGGACCGCATTACTTTATGTACGGCTCCAAAAATTGTTGGTTGTATTTTGGCTGAAAGGATAGCTGCTTTCAATCTTATTACACTCCTTGACTTAGAAATATTCAAAGGAACGTTTTCTACACTACCAAATTACTTGCAAGTTTTTATATGACCTCTGTCAGTTTTAAATATTATTCTTTAATTATCTATCGGTGGTTTTAATAGACCACAAGGACTCATTTGAAGATAAAACTGCGAGGTCTTATCCCAGCATAACATCAAATGGACGTCAAAATCGCAATCAAAACCGTGTAGAGTGTATATTCTGTAACAGAAATTTTCCATCGCGACAAAAACTTTTTGTTCACTACAATACACATACAAAAGAAAAGCCGTTTTTCTGTAATTTATGTGAAACAAGTTTTTCTGACCCATCAGCACTAAGGGTTCACATTACAAACCATACTGGGCAGAAACCTTTTCCATGTAAACAGTGTAAAAAAACGTTTTCCAGCAAGGCAGACCTACGCAACCATTTATTGACACATTTTGGCTCCAAGCCATACAGTTGTGAATTTTGTGACAAAACATTTGTTTTCAAAAGAAATCTAGAAAGTCATACCTATACTCATCAAAGTATAACTCCATTTCAGTGCACTTTGTGCAAAAAGTATGTTTAATCAAAATCTACTTTAGAAGATCATGTGAAATCGCATACAGGAGAGAGGCTTTATCGTCGCAACATTTGCCAGAAATCTTTCCAGAAAAAGAGCAAATTAAGCCGGCATGAGAAAACTCACAGTTTCGAGAAGCCATTTGCTTGTGACACTTGCTCTAAAATCTTTAAAACAAGTAATAGTCTAAGAAACCACATGGTAGTCCACTCTAATGGGAAAACCTTTTCGTGTGATTTTTGTGAGAAATCATTTCCTCGGAATGGGTCAATGCAGAGGCATCGAAGGCTTGTACATGTCAAAATAAAAAATCATCGCTGTTTTTTGTGCGGAAAATTATTTGACATAAATAGTGAGTTAATGCAGCATTTGAGAACTCATACAGGAGAGCAGCCTTTTAAGTGTGAAATTTGTCTGCAAAGCTTTTCAGCAGCAAGCAGTAGAAACAGACATTTGCGAATCCACGAATGATTCAATCTAGCACTTAATGAGCGGAAAATATTTCAAGTCTTGTTTGTTTCGTAAATAAGGGCAAACTCTGTATCTCTTTCTATTTCAATAGTTGTGGAAACTCTGTACTTGAACTTAGTGGTGATCATAAAAGTTTAACATATGCATTCGTATTTTTGCGTTACTTGGAATTTGTAGATAATTGATTTTATCAATACATTGGTATATAATATAAATTGTAAAACGTTCATTATCTACAATATTAAAGTAAAATGGTTCTAAGTTTGAAAATCTTAAATTTAGTACTAAATTCTTAATTAAAATTTCAACTGGTCAACATTAAACTTAAACAAGTTTATGAAATCGTAAAATTTACCGAGATGAAATGCTCACTGATAGTTTTGTTTGCATAATTGTACAACTGATTAACTGAACAAAATAAAAAACATGTTTTCTCTAATAATCATTCTCGTATCAATTATTTTTGTGCGTGAATGGGCAAATCCATCAAAATAAAACATTTTAATTTAAGTTTACTCGTCAAATTTTGCATTGGACAATTTTTATGGCAATTGAGCGCATTTGCCAGATGAATGTAGTAGTAGAATGAATTGAATGTTTCAAGCATTATGTTTTGAAATTAAAGGCAATAGTATTTCTGTATTTAGTGTAAAACGTTTACTTATAAAAACAACTTGGTTTGTTGTATTTTATCTTTGTTAATTAAGAACCTCAAATCAATTACAAAGTTTGCTATATTGATATACGTGCTTGCTTCAAATCAGACTGGTATCTTCAAATCAGAGTCGAATGATACTAAAGAGCAAAAAATGTACACTTGATGAATGTGCTAGTGTATTTTGCACTTGTGTACAGAATGGTCATCACTATATTTTTTGGGATGAACTGCGATTTTTCATTGTACGAAACATAAGCAGATAAGTTTAGGTATTTTTCTTTAAAAGTATAGTACTTCACGGATTTAATAATTATACCATGTACTAATACTCCTACAATAAGGTTATAACATGTTTAATAAAATCGACTTCAAAATTGGAGAAAACTTACTAATTGGACATGAGTGGTTAATTTGTATGTGAAGTGAGCCTATTCAGACACCATCATATAAATCTTTCAATAAATGTATTTTAATTGAAATTATTTTGGTTATTGAAATTTTGATCACGTAGAATATTGAATAATCTCACGAATTAGAATAGGTATTTATTTTTCCAAAATACAAGTGAGCTATTCACACTCATACATATTGCAACTGGTGCAAAATAAACTTTTTCAAGTTGAATACGTGCACAAGAATATAGTCAAAAAGAAGTTTTTTATGTGGCAAATTGTATATATTAATTGTATCTCCATGTATTTCTAGATGAATCCACGTGAGGGAGTAAACCTAAGTCAACACTTAAGCAACTGTTAGTTTTGCAGCCGTGAAGGTAAGAAAATATCTAATGCTGTAGCATTTATCTAAACATAAACCAGTACAATGTTTTAAATTGCTATTTACGTGTTTTCTACCGAATTTACCACAGGGCAAAATGCAAACACAATTTGATAATAAAGAATCTGGATCCAGTTCAAATAACGACTCGAATAACAACAAGGTTAAATATACAAAACAACACCAGTGTATCTTCTGCAATCGATTATTCAAAATTAAACAACATCTTTTCCGTCACTACCATACTCATACAAAGGATAAAGTATATTTCTGCAGTTTATGCGACGCTAGTTTTTCTGACCCATCTGCATTAATAAAACATATTGCGAGCCATGCTGGTAAAAAACCTTTCCAATGCAATATATGCAACAAAACGTTCCCGTCCAAACCGAATCTGCGACTCCATCTCAGCACACACAGTGGAGAAAAACCATTTAGCTGTACACATTGCGACAAAAGATTTCGAGTAAAATATAGGCTGCAATCTCATCTTTACACACATCAAAAAGAAACTCCATTTCAGTGTAGCTTGTGTAGCAAGTTTGTTTCATCAAACGCTTCCCTTGCTGACCATGTTAAGTCACATACAGGGGAAAGGCTTCACCGTTGTTATATATGTCAGAAATCTTTCCAAAAACGGAGTAAACTAAACCGGCATGCAAAAGTTCATAGTTCAGAGAAACCAGAAACTTGCGAGATTTGTGAAAAGGCATTTAAATCAAAAGGTTACTTGAAAATTCACATTCAGTCTCACAATGCTTTGGAAAACTTTCCATGCAATACTTGCGGTAGGCCATTCAGACGAAAAGGAGCCTTGATAACACATCAGAGGTCGGTGCACCTAAAAATCAAGAATCATAAATGCAACATATGCGGAAAACTATTTTATGCTAAATGCCAGCTACCAGATCATGTGAGGACTCATACAGGAGAGCAACCGTACAGAAGCCAAAAATGTTTCACTCCATTTGCTCATTTGCAGACTATGCGCCAACATGTGAAAAGAAATACCTGCTGAAGTGAATTTTAATTTAAGGTGCTAGTGGTTTAGTGGACACATTGTTTGCTTAAAATTGGCAGACTTTATAGTACCACAAGACAATTTCATTTTCAAATTCAATTGTTTATAACATGAACTCTCTTATAAAGAAATTTGAATTTAAAGTTTTCGCCGCATTCCTGAACAATTTTACATGTAAATAAGAAATTAAGTAAGATATTTAGTTATTAAAATAAAATATACTAGCTTATATTGAATTATGTTATCCCAAGTCTAAACTCAGTAAAGCGAATCAGTGAAAGTAACCATGAAATTTAAAGTCTCACTTTATTCGGGAATGAATGAATGATCTGTGGAAAATGCAACGAAGGACCAAGCTAGTTAAGCTAGCTAAACTTAATGAATTTAGGATGAATAAAATGATTGAAAGATTTATAAATGATAACTGATAAAGAATTGGATCAAAATTCAGCTGATTGCCACCTTCCTTTTCGTTACACACATGGAACGATGAAAACCGTCTAAAAGAATATAAGACTTCAGGAAGCAAATACACTTATGACAGATGCAGTAAATATTTTGTTAAACTTACAGTGTTTTCGGGGTTTCATTTATTTCACCGGGCAAATACTTTATGCTTGTATGAGCTGAGCAATCATTTATATCGTATGCAATGAAACAGTTATCAGACTTAAAGGAGCGGAAACAACGTCGTTTGTCGTAGGGAATATTGATGCAAGTCTGCAGCAGTGCAGTTAGTTGACCAAAATAATTCTAATAAATTTAATATAATGTTTTTTTTGCAAAAATCATGAATAAAAAATAAATGCTAATCTAAAGTTTTCAATGAGTGAATGCAAGTTACCCTGAAAATTTTCCAGCTTGTACAATCGAATATAAACTCCATGTGTTCCCGAAAATATGAAAGAGCATAGGACCCATTCTAAGGTCAAAATCAGTATTTTCACTCCCATTTTAAAGCAGATTTGAACACAATTATCAATTATAGTTTTATTTGACTTCCAGTAAACTTTATTTCATGAATTCACTCAAGTTAAAATAGTTCACCACTAATAGAATATGCACTATACTGAATTATAATGCACTTAAAAAGACTTGTGCTAATGGAAAAGTACGGATGCACAATGATAAGGTCAAGTAACGTGAATTTCAAGATGGGTACATCCTTAAACCATATATGAGGATTAATCACTTTGGCCATGAACACTTGGCCCAGTTTACTGTAAATTCGATGTGATAACAGGACTACAAGAATGGGCTAGCAAAACACAAAGCATAGAATTTTAATGTAAAGTTGTGGTTTTGGGTTTGTATTACTGGAGACATCAGGAAAGAATAAGAATGCACGTATTTAAGAGCAATAAATCAAATTATCATATTCATTTACAGGAAATAGATTCTGATAAGAAAATATGTCACTTTAATACTTATTTGACTGAGTAAACTAAACCACATAAGTACAAATATTTATTAGAATAACCGCATCTAAAAGTTTTATCTTTAATTTGTTGGATGTGTTGCTGTTTTACATACCAAAAATTAAGGAGTAGGGAATTTGCTGCGGATGTGCATTTTGTTTTAAATTAGATTAAAAATGTGGCAATGAAAAAACGCAGCAGAAAAATTAGTTGAAAGCACAGTTTATCATTTGATTGAAAATGCCAATGCTGATATAAATAAATGGGATTTGTTACATAAGAACTTGAAATTGGAATAGCTAGAAATTGATTACTTGGCAAACTTGGTAAGGCTAAAATAAAATAATGCTAGTACTAAACTGCATAATTAAGACTAAATTCTAATGAATTTTAATTTGGATCAGGCATACAATCATATACAGAATGTATCTATTTGTTCGAAAAACTCACTGTGGTTTTTCTGTTTTAATGTTTCGTTTATCTCTGTTATGATCAGTCAATATGTTAAAGCTTTATTTTACAGTATACTGCATTTTTTAATTCTAAAAGCAAGCCTAATATTGGGTCAAATAGCGACAATGATAATTTATGTGAGATCCAACATCTAGTTCGCCTTGTGTAAATTTCGATTATAAAGTAGACGGTGGTCTGAAATCAATTTATAGGCCCTACTTCCAACTTCATTAGTTGATGTTTAATGATATTTTTTGTAAAGCTGCCATGTAAAATTTTGAACAGTTTGTTTGGGTTAGGCCACCGTCTTTTCTACCATTAAACAAATTGAGAGTAGATTGTACATAAAATACGTGAGAAAGTGCAGTTTAGGAACACTTCTTATTTAGGAAAATATGACCACATATACTGCAAATAGCGGCTTATTTTTAGAACCAAAATCAGAACACCTAACACATATTTATAAAAGCTGGCTTGTCCACGAGTTGCAAAAGGGAAAGCGAAAACATGTTATTGTACTTTTTTATTATATTGACCTGAGATTACCTATATACAACAATATAAATCCCCGTATGACGCCCATATGGCGCCATAAAAGCACGCAAAACAAGTTTTGAAGAACTATTAAGGTATTTTGTAGCTATGGTTACTATTTGCTTTAACAGGAAAATTCTGAAATGATGCCCCAACATAAATAACATAGACAGATTCGGTCAGTTACGAGCCCGACATAAGTGTATAATACTAATTACTTTATTAACAACCGATAGCGATGAAATCCGACCAGAGGAAGCTAATGAGATTACTATCCTGTCTGTCTGTTCGTCTTCGTAAAGACACGCTTCTTCAAAAGCCACTAAACCATTTGACACCAATTTTGGTACAGGTACACCCTAGGTTAAGACCGTCCTTGGGATTGGCTTTAAGACCCCAATGACTCCTCGGACACAAATTATGTGGATCATAAGGTTACATACAATTGAAAATGTCAACAAATATGGTCGATTCTGACACAGGAGCAATAGCTGATCACAATGAAATCGTTTTCGTACCCCAATGGCACTCCTGACCTGAGATATGAGGGTCAAAAGGTCATATGCGTTTTAAATTACGCGAACGAACATATACACGAAAACACCTCCATGAACGTACAAATTGTTTAAATAAGTTGACATACACCTCACGGCACTCTGCTTTCGGTAGTTTCTTATCAGAATTTTATATTATATCTGTTTTAAAGTGCTGCTACCTTTTATGGTAGCATACTTCCAAATGCAATATTGGAATGGATGATATTTTACATACTGCGCATTTAAAAACACCTTTAAATAACTAATGAGCTTTTTTGCCTGTATACTTTGCTTGTGTCCAGCATAGCTGGTAAAAATATTTTTAAAGCCGTATACGCTAAAGTATAACACAGGTTCAGTAAACCCAAATGGACTAGTACAGTTTCCGAGGGCAAACAATAAACAAGTTTTAAAATGCTGAACAGTCTTGGAGAGCTTTTAGAGTCACTTCAGTAACGACAAGAGTATTTAACTTCTAGAAAATTCGGGAAAGTATATGCTACCAGTTTGAAAAAAGGAAATCTTAAATAGGTTGATGTATAATTCTACAGATAAAAAGTATTTGTATTGTTCGTAATATTATGCATCTCAGCCCAGAAAAGTTTTTGTATTTATGTTAAAAATAATAGTCACTTTTCTTCACGTAGGCCATAAATTATAACTGTTTTGAGTGCTAAGAGACAATTCTTTAAATAAAAGTACATCGTGTAACAATATCTAAACGCAAAACAAACTGTTATTAAAAAACTGAATTTAAAAAGAAGTAAGGCTACGAACCTGAGCTTTACACAAAATTTCATTTTATTATTGATGTACGGATTAAACGCACAGCATTTCTGGAGTGCAAAGCTGTTTCGAGCAAAACCAGTAATTCTGATACAAGAATCCAGGTTTTTTTGGAAGTTCTTCGGAAACAGGGCAGACAGAATATAAAAATGAGTACTCCGACTTTGTTAATTTTCTTGTATGGCGTTCTCATTAGCTATGCAGAAATGATAAATTTGAATTACACCCTTACAACAAAGTTGTTGAATTCAGTGTTGTCAACGGATCCT
>JAQFXM010007204.1:0-12157 GCA_034693345.1 Entomobrya multifasciata | reverse complement strand
TTCGAACATATTGGCTGGAACTTAACACCATATTATCCAACTTGTAGTAATATTCCTCCGGTGAACATGGAACTGCATTCTTATTTTCTGTAAAGTAAATTATTTTAAAAATATTCAATCATAATAGAAAAGTGCATACATTTGTACTATTATATGAATTAATACTCCCTACTCATATCTGACCAATTTTTTAAACTGATACCTTTTATATCCATTTTGGAACAAAATAATATTTTCTTGATGCACACTGTTATAAAACGTACTAATATTTCCTTTGAATGATAATAAATTCAGCACCTAACCACCACCAAATGTTTGCTACAATTGAGGCTAAGTTATCGTTTATTTCCAGATAACATAATATTATAAAGTATTTTTGTCAAGTTTGCTTCAAAAGTGTACTACAGCGTTAGTTTTTCTTGAAAACAAATGATTTTTTATTCCGAATTAACAAACTAACATTGGATGCATCATCTGTTTTCCTCACAAGCTCAGCTTGAACTACTGACTTGTTGGCAGTAACGCAGGTACCTGCTTTCTCTCACTTTCAGTCGAGACAAATAATATCATACGGTTAGTTGTGCTGCTACACACGAAAATCCATGGAAAAATCGATTTTGTACCAAGAGGAGCTTTACATCTTTTTTTACAACAAAATTTGTTGGCATTGAGAACAGCACACCACTATTCGAAATAAAACGCTTTTATGGTAAGTACTAGCACTGTGGAATACTTGATGCTTCTTATGTTTGTTTGGTCTGAGTTCAGATAAATGGTTAAGAAAAAAGTTGAGTTGCATCTTTGAAATTTTAAGATATACATATAAGTATTTAAGTTTATTTTTATACTAATCGTCCCAATATGAAGTAAGATAGTAATATTTTTAGTAACGTTTGTAGTTTTTTAAAATTAAAAATGCCGAAGTATTTTATAAAATACATTAATTCCACTACTAAATATTGTAGTTATAACAATTTATGCATGGGCCGTAGTTACTTTATGCAAAAAATATCGTTTATGCTTCTCAAATCAATTATTTAGTTCAGATTTTTGTGCAAAATTATTTTTGGATTGTTGATAGATTCATTGGTAATAAACACCGTAAATTTATTTGGTTTCAAATTAGTTTGAAACTTTATAAAATCTCTAACTCCGTGATGTTCAAATAACGCATTAAACGCATCATTAAAGTAAAAATTTGATACTCACATATTGAAATTCTTTAATAATCTACTAAAACAAATCTAGAATTGCAACGGCGTTGTCATGCACTCAACATAAAAATGTACTTACACAAATTAAAAGTGTAACGTGAAAGACAAGCCTTATTATCATCGAATTTAACGGGTGACAATAACTATTAAAAACTTATTCCTTAACTGACTCGTTATAATTTAAGAACTTCATCTCGTAATCATTTAACTTTATTTTTTATAGAACAAATCAGTTTGTGATCGAATAACTCCAAATCAATATCCAAACATTCCGGAGAACAATATAAACGCTTACATTTTATACAAATTAAAATTGAATTCCTGTCTCCGCATAGTCTACACATCTTCTTAACTTTCTCCAAATCCATGATACATTTAATTTCATCGTTACGAATGCCATTACTTGAGTGTAAAGCACTTACTCTCATGTATGGATTAATAATTGCAATTCTACATCCAGCTTGAAATCTATCCATTGTTTCAATATCCCTTTTAACATTATAGATATACAGTCTTGTTGTGTCCCCATTTTCGTCCTCAGCAACCAGGTGAATTGAAGAAAAGTAAGGGTTTGGATCGTCAATAATAGTCAATTCAAGTAACCTATTATCAAAAATTTTGTCTTCTGTGGGATTCATTTCTTGTAGAGTAATTGGTTTAAATGTTGATAATTTTTTTGCCACCGCTTGAGTGAGTTTTGGTTGTATAGTGTTGGTCTTTTTAAGTTCATTATAATTTTTGGTTTCTTTCAAATTTTGTCGATGCTGTAAAATGAGATCTTTTCTTACAGGACTTTTCAGATACGGTTTTCTTTCAAGGACACTTTTCGGTTGAACGAATGGTTTGGTCGGTAAACTTACTTTTCTAACACCGTTCTCAATTTCATCAATTTTTTCTAAAAAACCCTTAATTATAGTTGTTACACTTGACTCGCCATAAGGCAAGTAACAGGGCAGTTGATACTTTTCAGCTCTTTTACCCCGTCGCATGTACAATTTTACTTTATCAATAATTTCCTTGTTTTTTCCATTTTTATACTGGAGAAAATAAACCATTGAAATGCCATAGTATGCTTCCGGTACTTTTCTATGGTCAGTTGTTGCAATATTAAGAAACTTTTCATATGCTGATACGGTTTCTAAAGTATCCCTATTTTTACAATTCAATAAGTTAACTGCAAGTTCATATAACAATTCCACATTATCTGGTATGCTAACAAGTGCTTCTTTGGCAGATATAACCGCTTTTTCGTAAAGGTTCTTGCATTTCAAGCTCATCAGCAAGATGACACGATAGTGTGGATTTTCTGGATATCGGTGAACACCTTCCTTAATGATTTCGTGTGCATATATATCGTCTGGTTTACGAATAGAATAACGTAAATTAAAAACTATATAGCAATATCGACTCTGCATATCAGCTTCCCCTTTTTTCTCGCAATTTTTTTCAAATAGTTCGGCAACCACGCTTTTCAATTTTTGATCACTTTCACTGGAATTAATAAAGATGAATTGAGACTCTAAAGTAAAACAATCATACAACATATTTAAGAGTTTCATTTTGAATTCTTTGTTGTGTTTATTATCGGACACTAGAAGACGATTGAGCCTGCTACAAATCCTAACCGTTTGGATTATTTGGTTTGCTATAATCGAACCTGGAGCTTTTTGATGGAGAACCTGCATTTTTTCGGGAGTTAAGGATTGCACTTTTCCACCCCAGTCCTCTCCATTGTAATTAAGTGAAATGGTTTCCCCAATTACTGAACTTTCATAAACATTGGATACTTTAGTTGTCCAAGGATCCAAATGATTTTCAGCACGTGTCAATCGCTGTTTAAATGTGAGCCCCTTTGTTTCCAAATTATATTGAACCTCAAATTTAGCAACCATTGGTGTCAAGTCTTTACGAGCAAGTTTTAAATTTTCCAGCGTTATGTGAAATTCTTCGTTGGACATTCTACAAAGTATGTCGCTTCCCAAATTTCTTCCAATTTTGATCCATTCTTCTGCCAAATCTGTTTCCATATTTCGAATATAATATCCTACTAACGAATCTGCTGCATTTACATCTTTTAAATTGACACCCTGTTTCCAACACATTTCGGCCATTTGTTCATCTAATTTAACACCTTGACCTTTGGAATAAAGTAGACCCAAATTGTTGGCTGCACTGCCCCAACCATTTTCCATTGCCTTGTGATACCATGAAGCAGCTTCTCTGTGGTCCTGCTCAACTCCAATACCATAATCATAACATAATCCAATTGCGTGCTGCGATGCAGCTACTCCCACATTGCACCTTAGTGATGTGTACTGGCCTAAAGTATGTCGATTCATTTTCGCTACACGTCTATAAATTTCGAGTGCTCTCTCCATGTCAGCTTTCACTCCACGTCCATAATGATAACACATTGCAAAGTTGTATGAACCTTCTGGATTTCCAACTTTGTCTGACTTAGCGAAATATTTTACTGCTTGTGTAAAACTTTGTTCAACATCCCATCCATTGTAATATTGATGACCCCGAAAAACATGGTCCTGACCTTTTATTACCATACCCGCCACATCTCTGTGGTCCATTATAAATTGTTCTTTAGAAATTTTCATTCCAGTTTCATTGTTAAAATTGGCAACACGCTCTTCCAAGTTCATTGGCAGCATTTGAGGATTTAAATGATCCCATTTAGATACCCCAGCCAAAACTTTGCACGTATCCCAGTCTCGTTTTACTTGCTTCTGAGCTGGTGACAAGGCCAAAGCTAATGCATAATAACGAAGGGCTTCAGTTAATTTATTTTTTCGTCTGTAGCATTGTGCTGCTAGATAATTGGCATTCCAAGATGAGCTATTATATTCCAATGCATGTTGAACATCCAAAAGAGCTTGGTCACAGTGATCTCCATCTGCTACTTCACTTTTCACAGATTTCAGGTAACAATTAGCACGTCTTTCAAACGTCTCACCAAGATTGATGGGAAGCAAACTTGGTGTTATAATTGCTTCTGAATATCGATCAAACGCTTCCTTAAAATTTCCATTCGTTATAAATTTCTCAGCTTCTTTGAACAAGTTTTTCACTCGTTCGTAGGCTTTTATTGACGATGTTACTCCAGCTTTTTCTACCATTTGATCAATATCACTTTCACAACAACCGAGACACAATAAAGTATCCTTAAAAGTTTTAACGTGTTCCTCATATTGTGTTTCGGTAAATGTTTTGTTTGTGTTATGAGCTAATTCATTTCGTAAATCTTTTAGTTGACGCAAAGCTAAATTTTCATTTGCGTAATTAGATTCGTCACCAAAATTTCGAATTACTACAGATAACAAGGATATATCCCAATCGTTCAAACTACTGCTTTTATTTAATGATTTCTTTTGAAATGGCTGGGCATGGTTGAATGCTTTTTCTCCAAAACCAATAATAAATTTCTGTATGTAGTTTTTCTCGTCCACCCATTGCTCCCCGGTTTCTTCCTTCCACCGTTTTTTGAATATACTGCGAACATATTGGCTGGCACTTAACACCATATTATCTAACTTGTAGTAATATTCCTCCGGTGGACATGGAATTGTTCTCTTCGTTTCTAAAAAAAACATTTAAAAAATATTTTAGTTAAAGTAAAATGAAAATATGCGCGATATTTCATGAACTTCAGTACTAATTTCTAATAAATTGTGATAACTGATACCTTTTTGATCCATTTTGGAAAAGTAATATAATATTTCGATTTACACTGTTATTTCATGTAGTAGTATTTTATTTGAACAAGAATAAATTCTGTACGAAGAACATTCAAACTTTGAACAAACCAAAGAATGAACTAGCACAATCGTTTTAAGTCTGTATTTATTGAAACGATATGTCTGGACGACAAACGACTACAAACAATTGTTGTCAATTTACGGAAAAATAATAGAGCAGCGTTGGTTTCTTGGAGAAAAAAATTCTTGGATTTTTATATTGAATAAAAAAATATATAAGTAGATGCATCTGTTTTTTACAAGGTCAGCCTGAAACTTTTCCTTCTTCACATCTCAGTAGCTACTAACTTTCTCACACTTTCATTCGAGACAAGCTTTCCCCAAACCACTTGTATAGCAAATCAATAATATCATACCGTTCTTTGCAACACAAAAAACCCAAGGAAAAATCGATCCCATACCAAGTGCAGCTTCACTTCTTTTTTCACAACAAAAATTCGTTGGCCTTGAGAACAACACGCCGCTGTTCGAAATAAAACATTTTTTTACGGAATGTACAAGCACCGTGGAATACATGATATTTCTTAAGCTGTTTTGCTCTGAGAGCATATAAACGGTAAGGACGAAAAGTGGAATGTCATCTATACCTTTTTATATGCATACATATATGCAATTTAGTTTATTTTTTATTGTAATCGTCCAAATTTAAAAAAAGTAAGTAACATTTTAACAATATACAAAGTTGACCAATTCTGTTTATCTCGCTTAAAACAACTGAGCCCAATCAAGGAACTTCAATTTGAACAGGGTGTAAGTGTAATAAGTACTCATAATAAATTTCAGGCATACAAATTCATGTTGCTTCCAACAGCTATTACCGCCAAAAAATTCAGTAAAAGATTTCCTGTCTTATTAAGGAAAATTATATTTGCCACATTTATTAAAACAGTTACACACAGAGATTTATCATTTTTCTGTCATTAGTATTCTTGCATATTGTTTCGAGTTTTAATTCGTAAATTACAAATGACGTACTATAACATACCAATAATGAAAGGAAAACTTCCAAGCTAATATCTCATGAGGGAGGCAATAATGTTCTGGAAATGTACTTTGTCGCCGCTACACAGTGACGAAAATATATTGACGATTTTTTTAGTCGAACTGTTTTTATTAGCCGAATGTATCTTAATTTAATTGGTCAAATTTAGTGGAATGCATAATTAGTCGACTTTGTGTTCAGTCGACTTTATATTCAGTCGATTATTAATAAGTCGACTAAATATTTTAGTAGAATGCACAATCCATTTTAGTATATTTCATTTCCCGACAAAAATTCCCGTCTGATAAGAGTTTTTACAGATGAAAATTTTGTCACATGGAATTTCGTAGGTTAAACATTAGTCACGGGGTAGTTCTCTTTAATCATCAAAATGATGCATGTATGTTTGTAAAAAATACTACAATTAATTAAACAAGAAGAGAAACATACCAGTGCCTATATTGCATTGAAAATATCAGGCATTTTACCAATGGCAGGCATATATGAACCACGTAAACTTGTAAATATGGCATTTCTTATAACATGATATTCGTATGGCAAGGAAAGGTGTTCGTAGTTGGTTAAATTTTAATGCTACTGAGTTTAGCGATACTGATTGCAAAGACAATATTGCTGAAAATTAAAATGCGTCTTTATTACCACTTAGGTATTTATCAAATTATAATACCCCTGTTTGCCACGGACGAATGCAACAACGAAAATACATAGACTACTTTAATTTTGAAAATCAAGCTTAGGATTGAGACACAATTGTGAATAATGATCTATCAACTTTTAGTCTTGAATTATTTTTTATAAAAATTTTAGTCTAAAAGTGATTTTACATTATAATTATGATTAACATTCAAAAAAGAAATAAATATGTATTTATGCAGTCGACAAACAAAATTCCACTAAAGCTTTTTCTACTAAAGAAATTCGTCAAAAAATTCGGGCGACTAAAAAAATTCGTTTGTAGCTACAGTCGACTGAAGGCATTTCTACAATGTTACCCATCGTTTGCATAATGGTTATAAGTGTTGCGGGTTTTTTACTGTACCCATTCAGTAAGTTTGAAACGGAACACTTTTGTTGTGTGGAAAAATTAATACAAGAAAGAAAATATAATTAATTAATAATTAGCGGTTTAGATGAAAATTATTTATAGCGTTTATTAAGCTTTCTGAAGTGATATTTTAGAATACATTTTATTAGCAAGTGAAGTCTTTGTGAAGTGCAAGCAAAGGAAAGAGTAAATTTCCAATCTAATCGCGTTCGGAAAGTAGTTCTGAACCAGGGCAGTGAAAGCATGTTTTGCATTAGGAAAGCTTAAATATAAATTCCACTTTAGTTTTGCCAGCTCAAAAACACTTTCAAATTAAGTTTTAATTTATCTGGACATCAAAATTCCATTCTTGGTAAACATTAGTCGTACAGAACTCATCAAAAATATTTTATTTAGACTTCGGATAATTATGATGCCACTGAACGAAATGATGGGAATATTTGGTAGGTGAAACTGATTTGATCCATGAACTTTTTAGTTTGTTTGTACACAAAGGTCACGCATTATTTTTCACCGTTTATTCTTCGTATTTCTTGCTAGTTTACTGATGTTTATATATGCACCATAAACAGTTAGTATATATTGCAAGTTCTCTGCTGTCTTTCTCAACAAATTTACTAAACAAACAGTACGGTACACGGTACATATGCTGTTGTACATATTGTTATGTCATGCACTAGGCTTTTGAGAAGCACAGGACAGCTGAGCTTGGAATGAAAACAAACAAGATAAAAAACTTGTATTTACCTCTAGTGACAAAATAATAATTGCAGTGAAAACTTAATAAATGCTATATATAAATGTAATAATAATATAAATTTCAACAGTCCATCTAGTAAACAAGTGAAAGTTTTACACATAGAAATAATTAAAGTAACTGCGAGTTGAAGTAATCAATTGAGCATAAAAACATATACTATTTTTAGCAATTCATACTTTTTGTTCTTAAACGAAGTAACTTTCTAGTGTTCTAACAAGTTTTTGAATTTGAATTACAGAATGTCAAATAACCCGAAACTGGTATGCAGGAGAAAGAAGCAAGTTGAATCCGTACAAGTAGATGATTCAATTGAGTATAATTTGTGCAGTCGTTTACCTCCTGAGGTAAGTTATGAAAGAAAAATGTATTTAAGCTGGCGGTTAAAGTTTAACAACTTACCATAAAGAATATGCGATAAATTGAAATTTGATCTGTGACTAATTTTATATTGCAGATTTGGGTGAAAATATTTAAACTGACTGAAAAAAATATCTTGGGTCTACGTCTGGTGTGTAAACATTGGCAAGCCATTCTCGACGAGAACTTTGACAAGAAAGTTGTCATAAACGATGATCGAACGGATGTCACTTCCCTTTTCAAGTTAAAACGAGTTGTGGACTGCACCGTGCAAGAATTTACCAGAGACTACCTAGTACTCCTTCAAAAACCTATTCAACTTTTCCTGGAACCCCAATTTCTCGCACGTTTATATCTACCAGGATGTATTAGTAAATCCAATTTCATCGCTATTGCTCAACAGTGTCAAAACGTTAAAGACCTAACAATAGATAGCTCTCTTCTAATTGGAGATTCAGATTTAAATTTATTAGAAGTAGTGTCCCAAAAGGATATAGAAATACTCATGAACTTTATGGGTGGTCTACACAAATTGGAAGTAAATAGTTTGGACTATGAATCATCCAATGATAACTCACCACCAATTAATCTGTTTAGTTTACTTAAATGGCAGATGAACGAACTTAAAACTCTGGTAATTCAAGCAAATCGAGTAAATTTTCTGGTCGGAAAATCAAAAGCATTTGAGGCTGAAGAACCAAGATTTTTTCGGCTATTAGAAAAATTCCATTCTTTAGTTCGTCTGGATTATACTGCAAAAAGATTCTACATTTTAGAAAATGATGTTCCTAATGGATTTGTTTTACCAAATTTGTCTATTTTAAACATTGAGGAAAAGTTTCCATCTTGTCTACCAGTTTGGCTAAAATTTATACAGGCGCACAATTTAATTAAACACTTAAAGTTGGTAGTAACAGATGCACGGTTTTGTTTAGGTCACAGTGTTGTCAATGCGATCTTAAATAATGGGAAAAGCTTGGAAAATTTAGAAATGAGAACGATAAAAGATTTAGATGACGAATTGGTTGCACAATTATTTGGGGGGCTAAGCAGTTTGAAAAGTTTGATTCTGGAGGGATATCGTCACGAATATCTGCGCAATATTGGTCTTTTACCGAAATCTCTTGAGATGTTGACTCTTGAAAATTTCAAGTGTAATTCACGAGAGCTGTTACGGATCAAGAATGACAAATGTGTATTTAAATTAAAAAATGTATCGATGTCAATGCCAGCAAAGTGTGATTACACTTGATGTAGTTTATATACATGTATATACTTTTATAAATATATAATATAATATGTATAATATAATATTGTACTTTTGCGTAGACAATTTTATATAATATGCATCAATAAGTAAAACAAACAGAAATATGACAAGATTTTTTCAACAACAAAATTGTAATTCATACGTTAAGAAAAACTAATAAAGTAAATCCAAAAAACAATGTTTCATCGTTCAACTGTATTAAATTACTGATATTTGTTTATTTGTGGAGGGCATTTATAAAACATGACGGTATGACAATTGTAAATCATTTTTTAATTCAATAAGTTTTGAGGGAGATATAAGAAGTTAATAAATACATGTCAATGCTCTATCCTAATCAAATTAATTGTAATTTTAAGTAATTTGTGGTAGACGACTGATGAAATTAAAATTAAATAGTTGTTTATAAAATTGTGTATCATATTTGTACACATATATAATATTAAATAATATTTACTTGAAAAGTTTAATGTTTCAAGATGACTTATTTATATAAATGTAGTACCCAAAATAGAGAATAAACAGTCGGAAATTTAACATGTTAATTAATTCCAATCTCCAACTTATTAGATTAAAATGTAAAGCTATTGATAAGCTATAAGATAGGTATTGAGATAAAAATATTCTTGTTTATGGTTAACCTTTATGTTTATTTCGTAAACATGTAGCACTCTTTATTTTTTGACCATAATCATACAAAATATTTTACTAAATACTATAAACATATTGTCTTGTCAAAATCGATTGTATGTATTTTACTTCCAAACATTGAACTTATTGCTAAAAACTGTATTAAAAGGTAAACTTTTTTAAAATTAAATTTACACTATATCTCAGATGCATTTACATAAAGTCCAACTTTAATAACTAATTCATGCATGCACAATTTGTTTTTTAAATCCTCTTTCTCCTATCAATATCCCTATTCTTCATCGTCAGAAGCATCCCTAAAGATAGACAACAGTTTTTTTGAGAATTGATTCCCACTGAGGGAGTCCTCTTCCCCTCCCACTATTATTTCCTCTAAATTGAAAACCACATCGTCTATAATTAAATCCTCTTTCGTTTCTAAAATCTGCATCTGCTCCCCATTCACCCCTTCCCCAATCCATAAATTTTCCACGATTTCCACCCCTTCCACGACCATTAAAATCTCCATATTCTCCTGCATTCCCGGCAGCCCACATCATCACCGGCCCATTCAACCTCACCCAAATTTCATCCCCATCCATAAACTCCCCATTTTCCCTCCCCTGTCTGTCCTCCAAAATTATTTCGTAATCTTCGCCTATTAGCCCCACCTCTTTTCCATCCATTGTCATATCCCCTACTACCCCCAAATGCACTTAAATGATCATCTTTAAAATTCACACCTTCTACTTCATCTTAAATGTAATTTTCTACAGTTAGATTTCCATAACTTTTAGCTTTTCTCATGTAACCCGGTTTTATTTCTTGTTTCTCTTCTTCGTTTGCATTACCAGCAGAACCTTTACTGCTATTGCCCTTATTTACCCACTTGGAAACCTGGGGTTGATTCCCATCTCTTTTTTTTAAAGTGCCCTCCTTCCCTTTCTTCGCCCTTCCCGGAAACCTTGGCGCTATCCACATTTTCATGACCTTGGCCACCCCATTCCTCCAATTCCCTCAATTCTTGGGACATTAATTTATCTAATTCTCTAGACATCTCCGCTTCCCCATCGTTTATAATTTTCATGAAAGAATCAAACTTGTCTTTTTCATCTCTCGACAATTCCCTAAATTGGAAGTACCCTATTTTTCAGTTGTTATCCGTCCAAATGTACTTTGGCTTGTTTCTCAAAGAGCGAAATGATAATATAATCATATCAACCAAAAAGATTTTTTTTTAAACTAATAGTTCACTAATCCATCTAATGAATTCCCCACAACTTGTTTCGTTCCGACTGGCAATCCATCATGAAAAAGATTTTTCATAGGACTTATCGCTCTGACCAAGTCCATTAAGTCAAGCCATTCGTCTTGTAAATCCTGTAGTCATTGTTGCTTGTCCAGTGCTTCACTTCCGGTCCAGTTTGACCGACCCAGTCCCCTAATGACTTTAAGGAATAATGCTGCTTCATAAATTGTCTTGTCAAAATCGATTGTATGTATTATATTATATTGTATTATACTTCCAAACATTGAACTTATTGCTAAAAACTGTATTAAAAGGTAAACTTGTTTTAAATTAAATTTACACTATATCTCAGCTGCATTTACATAAAGTCCAAATTTAAGAACTAATTTATACATGCATAATTTGTTTTTGAAATCCTCTTTCTCCTATCAATATCCCCATTCTTCATCGTCAGAAGCATCCCTAAAGATTTATTCACTAAATTTGAACTAAAACATACTGTCATGTTAAATATTTTTGACCCTTAACCTAACTTTGACCTGGGTCAACCAATTTGACCCAAAATCAATAGGGATCAATAGTCCTTAGGACCATATTAATGTGTGTGTCAATTTTCATTGAAATCGGTTTAGGTGTTTGGGCAGGACCCGATGCCAAAATTTTGACCTTTAAAGACCTCTGGGGGCGATGGTTGGGTCAGGTCATCTCAAACTTTGCAAAAATATGTTTCTAAACTAGGGCTACTTTTTTACTAAAATTGAGCCCATACTGTCATTTAAAAAAAATTTGACCCTTGACCTAACTTTGACCTGGGTCAACCAATTTGACCCAAAATCAATAGGGATCGTCCTTAGGACCATAT
>JAQFXM010007203.1:0-12160 GCA_034693345.1 Entomobrya multifasciata | reverse complement strand
CGTGTATCCAT
Source organism: Entomobrya multifasciata (assembly GCA_034693345.1). NCBI lineage: Eukaryota > Metazoa > Arthropoda > Collembola > Entomobryomorpha > Entomobryidae > Entomobrya > Entomobrya multifasciata. Next base: position 12,149 of record JAQFXM010007203.1, on the reverse strand, counting down.
CCATAAAACGGTTACTTTCTCTGAGAGCAAACAACCTTATAGAGGGGAAGGGAATACGACTTGGATTATGTGGATACGTTTCGTGATATGTCTTGGACTTTTGCTTGCAGTCTTGATTGCAGCAAATGTAGCAAGTGTTTGTATGCTGAGATGTGGAAATGAACCAAATCATACTAGTAAATATGTACATAATTTACTCTTGCAATATTTCATAAGAAAAAATGTTTTGGAATTACTTTAAACCTAAAAAAATCCTTTTTTTGTTTACAGGAGCAAAGTATTGACATAAGTTTCACATAAACTCAACCAGTCCAGATCAAGATCTAATATTTAAATATGTTAGTCGACAGCATTGATATAAGCTTACATTTGAGATAGTAAGATATGATTATTAGTTAAGCCAAATAATACTTATGTTTATTCAACCAAGAATTCTGACTGTAATATTCAACTGCCTTTAATCCTGTGTAAAGTGGGTCTCTAATATTAATGTTTAAATGCTTACTTCTCGTAAAACATACGAAATTGGTGGAATGTTTTACTTGAATATAAATGTCAGCTTAAACAACTTGATATGGAACAAATATTGTCTTGAGCGTTTCGCCAGAAAAATAGATATTACATTATGTCCGGAACAACATTAACTTTGTAATTGAAATAAATAAAAACTTTCCGTAACTTAAGCCCAACATATCAGCAATAAAAATTCAAAATACTTTATCATTCATGAAATCATGTTGATCCAACGAATTAATGGAACTGCAGTGTGTCATCTTAATACAAACAACATTTTTCAGTGTCAACTTCAATTTTTTATATAATCCGATTCAATTATAATATTTAGTGTAAAGTTTAATTACATAATCATCATCATGATACATAAATTGTGAATTTGTTTGTCTGTTGTTATTTCAATATTCATGTCGTCAAGTTCGGGTAAAATTTTAGAAAGCAAAGACCTGTTCAAGTTCAGAATAACGATAAGAAAATCAAACACGACCACGTCTTACGTTGATGCACAAAATTCAAAAGAACGAATGTGAAAAAATAAAGATTGTTTAGAGTTCTCACCATTTAAAGCAAACTTTTTTATCTCTTTAAAACTAGATTCTATAAGAGATACGATATTTAATTTGGGAATCCGTCTGTGCTATACGACATAGTCATAAACCATATATTCGTAACCCTTCTCTTTTATCAGTATTTCACAGCTAACCAATAATAACCAAAACAATAAACTGTTTCTTGGAAATATGAGCGAAAAACTAACTGAAAATTTGAACTTTCTTTGGAAACTGATAACGAAGAAATGTTGACTTCGCCCATTCATTCAGGACTTTCTTGTGCTTAAAATATGTTTATGATTATGATTTTGTGGACAAGTGATGATGCTGGCATTTTATAAATTATCCAAACAGTTTAAAATGAACCGGGATAATTTACCAACTGTCCTTTGGAATCATTCGTCGTTTTTCTCAGTCGATCCAAAAGGAAAGTTCTTAATGTGATGCATAGTCAATTTGGATGATAATCATCTAGAAAATTTGACAATCAACCTGGACTTGGAAGTTACTCTGCATGAGGATTTATTATTTTAGTCTGCATAGATATTGGACCGCATGAAATTTTAGGAACTAATTTGTGCATGACAATTATATTTTTATATTTAACTGATTTAAAACCAAAAGGATTTTTTGGTTCATTGCAGAAAAACAACACATCGCATTTTAGTTATAATTTTGGTCCCCGCTTTAAATTATACGGCTTTATTTTTTGTACTTTTACCATTGAATATACCAACCGTTTAGATATTTCTTTTTTAAACATTAGCATAGCTTATGCAAGAATGATATTTGAAAAGTCGAGTGATAATTTACAAGCAAGTGAAGTCTATGATTGTTGGTTTTATATGTGGTACTTCAATGTATTTTCAGTTTAGTTTCCGATCTTGCTTTTTGGTTAGCTTTTATAAGTTCAACGGCTTTTACTTAATCAGTATTCGTGAACAAAGGAATAAAAGCGTAAAAATATGCATAACAAGCAGCGTAATTTTTCAGGAATGTCGATGGGGCTACTTGGGAATTCCACAGTACAACGTAGCTGATAGTGTAAAAGCATGATTTCATAATGCTAAGTTTATAATAAATATGATTTCTTATGATAGTTCATACATATATATACACAAACGAAAAATGTCAAGTTTAGTTCTTGAATATAAAAACAAAGAACCAAGTTTATATAATGCTTTACTCATACATACATACAAAGAATACAAAAATTAAGATCAGATACATAAATAGCTTTAAAATATAAACGTTATGCTGTACACAAAATATATATCTGAGTATTATAATTACTTGGGCATATCTATGCGGACTTCACAGTTGAAGAATGTTCATCTTAACCGAATAAAGGCTGAGTTCGAACAAAACGATCTTTGCATTTTTGTTTTAGCTCCAGAGATCGAGCTCGCCCTTTTTAGGAACTCAAATAAAATCTTATCACTTCGAGATTACACTTTCAGTGTACACCGTGGACAAGGGTATACATATACATTCATTCATACTGGATGAAAAACGTATTTATTTGAGAAATGAAGACTAGGGAAAATTCGTTTATGAGTCACGATATTAGTTGTGTTTTAGTAGCGAGTGGTGTATGACTTAATTATAGAAGACTACTCAAAGCTTTTTAAAATATAGGGCGAGTTTCATCTAACATAAGATAATCAAGCAGCTCGAAATCTACATCTTTTTTAAGCTGTTCCGTTTAATATTTCCTTTTAAAATACTCTTACATCATTTTATGACAACAAAATAAAAGAAAAAGTGAGAAACTATCTACTTTAAATTTGATTACGTTAAAACCAAGTCATTTTACATAACATTTAAAGTGGCCATAGCTATAGATTCATTGAAAAATTCATAGTTTTCTGCTTCGAAAATGATTGTGGGAAAACTTCTGAAAGCCAACATGAGAAATTCGGTGAAATTCAGACAGGGATCATCATCCAAAGTGACATCTTTTGCCTTGGCAGTGGTTACGGTTATACTGTCAACTTTTTCAGTTAATTCCGCACAACTCGGTCAGTTACCAAAAGGAACACCAATGCCATTTTGGCCAACGCATGAAAAATGTGAGTTGCTGAATGAGTTCTCATTTGGAAAAAAATTAGCGGTTACTTGTTCTTCGTGCACCGAACTCCCTACCAATATGTCTAGTCCTGAAGCTGTGGAAGAACTTCACATGGATACGGGAAACAACATAGAAATTCTAAAAAATGGTTCGCTTATCCGTTCGAAGTTAACCTCCTTGGTAGTTTTAAACCTGAAAAACTGTAAAATTCGCATCGTTGAGCCAGGGGCATTTTCCGGAAGTAATTCACTATGGACTATATACCTCAGTAATAATCTCATAACTGTCCTCAACTTCGACATATTCAGTGATGTCCCGGCACTGAGTATTTTGTCTATTAGCGATAACCCAATAAGCATAATTCAACCGAATCAAGCTTTACCGAATTCATTGAGCTTGTTACGTTTGGACTTGAGCAACTGCAGATTGAACACCATTTCTGCTAATGCTTTTGATAATATGGAGGTCCTGTGGATGCTGAATTTATCTGGAAACAATTTGACACATTTGGATTGGAGAATGCTTCGAAACGATACACTTTTGAATTTGAGGGATAATCCTTGGCATTGCGATTGTCATGTTAATTTTTTAATGGAAACACTAAAAAATATGGGCCACGCCCAAGTTTATGATAATATCACATGTGCTTCGGCTGAAATACCTAAATGGAAAGGATATTTATGGAATCAAGTACCAGAAGCAGATATGATGTGTCTCCCGGAAATCAGCAAATTGGTGTATTTAAGTCATTCTGGATCACAACAACCTAATGAGCACGGTGATTGGGGCGCCCAAGATGCCAATGCAACTCTAGAAATAGGCGATGATGTCTATTTTACATGTGAATACAGTGGATATCCCAAACCGGAAGTTCGATGGTTTAAGGATAACCAAATTGTCATGCGAAATATGAGTAAACTAGCAAATCTCGGTAGTATTCAATCCAAATTGGAGTTCAGGAATGACTCATCTTCAAATAAGCAAAGGTTGGAGAACGACCAAGAGATTTTCAGATACAAATTCAAAGATGTTTTGGCAGTGCCTCAGATTCAGGTGAAAGATATAGGCAGTTATACTTGCACCGTGGCAAATAATCATGTGATAGCCCATAAAATAATTACTTTACCGGACATCGTAATACCTAAGGGTGAGGAGGAGGAAACAATTTTGGCACTGTGGGTGTGGATCTTTCTGGGGCTTTTTCTTGCAACTTTCATAGCTGTAATCACAGTAATTGCTTGGTTAAGAAGGGGGAAAGGAGAAGAACGAGGAATCATAGAGGTAGGCAGTTCAAAAGTCGCAATAATTCTTAATTTCACTATTAAGGGTTAAAAGAGAAATTAAAGACCTGAAAAAATAAATGTTGTTTTTTGGTTTGCAGGAACCAAGTTTTGGCCTCCGAGAGTTTGATGTAAAACAAAGCATTCCTGACCTCATGTCAACGTTAGAGTACACCACGGACGCAAGCCTAATCTAGATATATGAATTTCAAGCTAAAATATCATAACAATGTAATTTTTCGAAATAGCAATGGTTGTTTACTTGTGGGAAAGTTGATGATCTTTTCTTTTGAAAAAGCTGAAATATGATTTTGTAAAAGAAAGCATTTTACATTTACTAAATTTTAGTTGTATTTGTAATATTTGTGTACGAAATTATTATACATGAATACTATTTTACAGTTGGTAAACCTATAAAAGTAGGTTAATGCTAACTTTTTTTAAAGTAAAAACAAAATTTTATGTTACAGATAGTCACTCTCAAGTTTTCCCCACTACTAAGCATCTAATCATAAACAGTGGATATGATTTAAGTACATATTTTATTGTTATCGTTTACAACAATTGAGCTTAGAAGTTTATTTTAATGTGTAAATTAGACGAACAGTCATTTTAATTCTTTTGTACTTACGTATATTGAAAATTGTAATATATGTACGTAATATTCATGAAATATGTATGCATATAATTTCCAAGTACAGATACTCAGCATTCTTCAGGACAATTTAATAGTCGGTTTTACTTTTATATGATTAAATTTATTTTAAAATATGGACTTTGTGAACACCAAAACTAATTCAATCAATTAAAGTTTCGACTTAAACAATTGCCATTATATTACAATTTTAAGCATTTTACTTTGGAATTTTGGCATCTTGCCTGTGTCTCCATTTCCATTTACTGAGTCGTGAAACTTAGCTGATTTTTTATCCGAATTGCGTTTCTTGATACACCTCATTAATTTATATCGCAAAATGTCTATGCTTTCGATAACGTTTCGTTTTACCTGTTTTGACCTTGAGAATGGCCAATTTATATCGTTTTAATTTAAGAAATGACACAAATTTCATTGCACTCAATTGTCACTTTTTCCCAAAGGATAAATATATTCAGAAAACGAACGGAATTTCATAAATAAAAATTCCAGTGCAGTAAACTGGTTTTGACTCTAAAACACTAGCGCATGTACTAATTTGTCTTGCTACGTATTCCTTTGTACCTGTTTTTGTCGTCGTGATTTACAGAGAATAGCTGATCGGGTCATTTCTTGTAAATAAAAGTAGCTTATATTTTGTACTGAGGCATGCATCATGATTTGATGCATAAGAATGAGTTTTTAAGTTTGATGCACACCCAAAAACAAAAAACAAATAGCCAAAAACAAGTTTCATTTTTATTTAAGTACAAAAAATGATCTTACAATCTTTCATGATTCATGGTCACAACTTATCGAAAAAAATCGTCATTATTTTTCGCACTACAAATATTAAAGTCATTTTCTACGAAACAATGGAAATATTCTTCAGCAAATTGCTCGATACTTCAGTTATCCAAAGAATATAAAAGGGAATGCAAATGCACGTCATTTCATCAGTATACCAACAACTAAGTTTTAACTCTTTCTCTAAAACTTAATTGTAGAACAGACGACTCCGAATTGTAAAATTAACTTTATTTCCAAAATCATCATGAAAAGTAAAGTGTGTATGGGATTTTTTCTTGTAAATTTAATATTCATATCTTCATGCTTCTGTAAAAGCTTAGAAAGCAAAGAGTCTTCGGAAAATACGACCATAAACCCAAATACTAGCACGCCAAGTTCAATAATATCTGTTCCAGGAATTTCGGATCAAATTTCAAAGTGGTCAAACCTTGTCAAACAATTAAAAGTAAAAAAGGAAGAGGGTGAAGGCATAATACGTTTGGGTTCACTTCAGACATTGACATTCAAAATTTACAAGTTTTCTGGAGAGAATAAGCATATTCTGGAGAGCGATGCGCAGTTAAAGCAAAAATTCTCCAGTCTCAAAAACGACATTCCTGAAAGCGTGCATAGTATATTTTGGGGATCCAAATGTGCCATACGTAATGCGCAGAACTTTGAAAACTATTTGAATATAATTCAGTCTTCCGGAAAAAGTGAAGTCAAAACATTGGAACTTGGAAATACCACAAAAACTTACTGGAAATTCATTCCTTATTTGGAAACAGGAAGTGAAGAAACGTTGACCTTCCTCATTCATGACTTTGCTAATTCAGATAATTTGCTGGGCCTGAAGTATGTTGATCATCCAATTTTCGGGGGGTGGGCTCAAGATGGTGGTATCCTAGAAATTGTTCCAGCCGGTCAAGCTGGACTGGAGAAAATGGTCAACTGGAATATAGAGCCTTTCATCAGTGACGGCGGTTCGTCTAAAGGAGAAGTAATCAATTATATGTCAACTGAATACAGACATCCCGTGAAACCAAGTAGATTTTATTTTCACGAGTCGCTGCAAGCAGCATCAATAATTCGGTCTGCATGGGAATTTGACTGTGTATAGTATAAATAATTATTTTTTGTATTTTTTTGATGCACATGCATTTTTCTATATCTATTTATATTTTATTTCGTTTTATTACAAAATAAAATTTCAAATACGGATAGCAGGCGAATTTGTACATCTTATTTCCAATGCGAAGGAGTTTAATTAAATACATGGAATTACATCAACTAGTCTTTAGTTACTCTAGTTATGCTAACGTAGTTTTATACGGCTTCAGCTTTTCTTATGAAAGTTACAGGGAGCATTTAAAAAGATTGCTTCATTCATATTTGAGGTGCTGATTACAAAGTCACGGGATGCTAGAGCCTTTTATTAGCGCTGGTAGTCCTTCGAAAGGTGAATGGATTTGCTGGATGGGTACTGAATTTAAAAAAAGAGGAAAGTAAATATTTGTATCCAAGTGGGACTTTGGAAGCGGCAGACTTTTTCATGAATGCTGATGGAGCTACGTGGGAATTCGATTGTAAATAGTGGATGAAAAGATGGTCTTGGTATCATGATCCAAAATATTGTACCAATATGTCATTTAAAACTCAGCTAGCTAAAAGTTGTACATGTACCTAAATGTGTGCTTCTTTAAACTGTTATTCTTAACGATAATAAAGTGTCATGTTTTTATAATATTTAATTTCTTATAGATTTAATTTTTAAGAGGGTATAAAATTTGGAGCGTAACCACAAATATCTTACATTTTAGTTTATGTTTTAATTATGTCGCCTGTATGCCATAGTCATGCCATGTACTAAAATATTGATGCGATAAATATACATGAAAACTTTTTATTGACCGATATATAACTTCAGAAATGTTTTTCATACAATTAGGTATATGAAATCTTTTAGTTAAAAATAAATGCATTAATATGTTTTGTAACTTGTAACGAAATGGAGATAGCGTTTTTATCTATTATAAACATGTGGACTGATTTATGTAAAATGAATCAGAACAACTCAGGTCACTTTTCACATCTTGTTGCGATGCCCCCTAAAGGCTACTTTCCATCAATAAAACGAACAAAGTTTGTGAGAAAACGAAGAAATTATATTCACAGCTCATAGCAACCCAAATATCAGAATAACGCATATTTGAAATGATAAACTTCCTGCCCAATGATGTGTATTTTGACATTCAATATTATGACTAATTTAAAGCAAAACTGTTTGTCGTTATTAATCGTGGAAATTAAAAACAAAAAATTGTGTTGGAACTAAAATGCCTTGTCCTAAACTTTATTTTTGTTTTCCATCATAAGCTGCTGAAGATGAACTCACACTACATTATCTTGTTTAACCAGAAAACATTTAATCTTATTAATAATTCTTTGACAAGCAAATATAGTTTGAATATCGGTAAAACATAAGTACGTAGCAACTTACCCAATCTGCTTTGACAAGTAATAATGTATTTTTAAATTGAAGGAAGACTGAAAAATCCAACTATGAAAACAGTTTGTTGCAGCGGTCTGCATGTGACGGAGACAGAAGGCTTCTTTTGAAAAATAATTTCGAGCTTCCGGGAATCAGGGTAATAAGTCCGAAGTTAGCATCTTTTGATGTTTTAAAATTGCCTTCCACTATTTGGTGAATTTTAAAAATTTGACTAAGGGTGATAATTCAATAAATCAATTAATTAGTTTAAAAATTAAAGTGCAAATTTATCTTATAAAGTTACGAGAGTAAATACTTTTGTAAAAGCTATTGGTTTGCACAAGATAAACACAATGAATCGGAAAATGGGGACTTTTTCATCATGGGAATTTTTCTTTTCAATCGCATTAGTGTTAATGACTACTTGCAGAATGACCTCAGCCAGTTCTGTGAACGTTTCAGAACATAACGGAAGTTGTCACCAGAGTTATGAACATGGAGGCTTCTGCGAGGTGAGTTGTACTTCGTACACCGAAATCCCCACCAATATTGACTATCCTAGAGAAGTGATAAGCCTGGACATGGGAAAAAACAATACTATAAAAATCTTAAGTAATCGTTCCATGATCCGTTCCAAGTTAATTTCCTTGCAAATTTTGAACCTGGAATACTGTAAAATTCGTGAAGTGGAACCAGGCGCATTTGCAGGAAGCAGTGAAGAACTCGTGCATATTTATCTCAATAACAATCTGATAACCCTGCTCAATCCTGATATATTTGCGGATGTAAAAAATCTGGAAGTTTTATACATTGACAACAATCCACTTACTATTGAACCGGGTAAAATTTTCCCGAATTTAACCAAACTGGCAACTTTGGACTTGAGTAATTGTAAGCTAGAATCCATTCCCGCAAATTTCTTTGATAACTTAGAAAATCTACGAAGTCTAAATTTAAGTAGAAATCATTTAAAACAACCAAACTGGGAGAAGCTTAGAATCAGAAGTAATTTAATTTCTTTGAACTTGGAGGGTACTCCATTGCAATGCAATTGTTATACCAAAATGTTATTGGAACGACTAAAGATGTTTGCCTATACTAAGGCATTTGAAAACATGACATGTGAATTAGATAACATACCAAATGTGAAAAGTGGGTTATCGTATGCAGAAAAAAGGGGGGAAATGACGTGCCACTCAGAAAAACTAGGGTTACCACACAACCACAACCGTTTCACATCTGATTTCACAAATACAGATGGTGACATCGACATCCATAGTATAAAATATGTTATGGCGCTGGGTGAGGATATCTTTTTTGAGTGCAGATATAGAGGAGTTTCGAAACCGAATTTTCAATTAAATAAACCTAACCAGACCATTTATAGCATACTGAATGACTTACTCGAATTGCCGTACAACAGCGAAAATACAAGAGATATGGAGAGGTGATAAAAATATTATCTTTACATGTCATGTATGTATGTATGCAGTATGTATGCATCTCTATTTTTCTTGGTTTATTCTTTTTTTAAATCAGTGCAAACCCAGTTTCAACTTCAACTGATCAACCTGAAAGCTTAGAACATCACTACAATAAGATCTTCAAAGATAAAATTGGATAGATACTAGTAGTTCTTCGAAATAAGGTAGACAAGGGGACCTACACTTGCATCTTGTTCCATAAACATGGACCTGCACTGAAGTTAGTTTCTGGGCATAGGATCAGCACACCTGATACGACGTTGGCTGTGTGGAAATGGATAACAATCTTTGTTGGTGTTTTACTTGTAGTCTCGGCCGTAGCTGGTGTTGTAATTGCATGGATAAAAAGAGACAAACTTGGTGAAGGAGGAATGACTCAGGTAAAAATAATTTAAACAGACATGTTTATTTCAAAAGAAAACTATGATTTATTTTTATCTCTTTTTAAAGTCAACATTTGCCCTCGGGGAGCTTGGCACAAAACCAGCAACCACTCTACTTACCGATGCTAGTTGAGTTTAGAGATTTATAGCTAGATGATGGATACCACTAGATTATATTATTCACTTCGTCAATTAATATTTAATTTGGCTTATAATGTACAGTAGTGGTGGATATTTATTTTTAAGGCACATCGTTGGGTTTATATTTTTACCAGCATTTTAAATACTATGTTACAATTTTATTATGTTCAGATCCAATTTCCAATGTTGTATTGGAGGCTTCAACGTTGGGAGATTGCGAAGTTGTTTGATGTTATTAATAAGGTCGAATTTCAGGGACTAACAAATTTGTACATACATACATATTATGTTAATGGTGGTATAACTGTTGTCACAGTTCTCCGTCAAATCTTCTATAAACATGTAATTTTCTATGGAATACTTATACGTTCTCATAAAATGTAATTACTAAATTTCCAAGGTTATTTGTTATCAATCAAAAAATGGAATTTGACTTGGAAAAATTAAAAGTTTACAAAGTCATCAAATTTGCATTGTTTGACATTAAATTACCCACTTTAACATGCACGCAAGTGGGGAGTTTTGTTGGCGTCTTTTGCTGTCACTGGCAATAAGGCAACACGTTGTTATCATTATGGGTCCTTAAACGCATCATATTATTTTGCAAATTGCATGTATTCAAATTATTCATGAAAAAATGGTTATCGAATGATTAAAAATAACCGAGACTATAAATCATTTCATTAGTAAAGTCAATGCACAGGTATCAGATGTCAAATAGACTTGTCATAATTTTTCAGTGGACTGTAGAGACTTGTAGTTGACTAGGTGTAGAGACTGGCTTTCATCAGTGTTGGATTTCCGTCAAAATAATCATTAATTCTAGCAATTGGAATATCGAATCAAGCGACATGAACAATAAGGTGTGCACAGAAATTCGACTGCGAATCAATTAATGCCATTTAAACAAAATATTACCAACTGTTGAATTTCAGAAAATACAACTGTCTTATGAAAATTGTCTACATAAATATCAAAAAGTTACTAATTTTACCTTCATAAATACTCTCAGTCCCATTGGAACAAACATATGATGGCCATTCCCATATTTCCCCATATACAATATTTATAATATGTTACAAAGTATCTTATAAATCAGTGTAGTTCATAAAACTTCGTTTGTCCTTAGCTACTACGAAGGTAACCAAATACCATCAATGAGCTAATAATTCTCCTTGCAAATCCGAATTTCAAATATGACTGGAACGTATTCTTGCGTTTATAGCATCGTATTTGTTTTTCATGTTAGCAGCCCTATTACACGGAACAACACAATGATTTTTTTAAATACTTACATAAACCGTACACATAAAAAGCACAGAATGTATCGAAATTACATTTTAATTTACCAGCAAACCATTGCTACAAATTCTGAAAAATCTTACTGAATTAACTTTTAGACTTGCGATGATACATAAAATGGTTTACTGTGAACAGGACTTTTGGGGGTTGGGCTCAGGACGGTGGTATCCTAGAAATTATACCAGCACTTCTAGCTGGACTGGAGAAAATGGTTAACTGGACTATAGAGCCTTTCATCAGTGATGGTGGTTCGTCAGGAGAAGTGATCAATTATATGTCAACTGAATACAGACATCCAGTGAAACCAAGTAGATTCTATTTCCATGAGTCGCTCCAAGCAGCATCAATAATTCGCTCTGTATGGGAATTTGACTGCATATAGCTTAAATGAGAATATTTTGTATTAATTGTTTTTATGATTGCTAAATATAAATTTGTTCTTCAAGACGTTAATGAAGTGTTGTACTTTTTAAAATATATAATTTTTATCCATTTAATTTTAAGAAGGAT
>JAQFXM010007202.1:0-12160 GCA_034693345.1 Entomobrya multifasciata | reverse complement strand
ACGAAACGTTTTGTCTTCTTCATAGTTGGAAGTTTGCCAGGCTTAGCGCATATTATATTTTTTATTTAAAGTATATTCAAATTCCATGTTCATATCTTCATATCATATCACGTGCACGTTACATGCATAGTTTTTATCAAACATAAAATGAACCCGAAAAAGTTGAAAGTGTCTTTGGAAATTTTCTACTATTCTAAAAATTGCTGTCAAACTGTCTTTTCACAAGTCATATTCCCGCATTCATGATGCAAATTGCAAAGAAAGAGAATTGTGTACTATACAAACTTTGTTGTCGTCATTTACTTTGTTTCATACTAACTAACTCGCGATAGCTGGAGTATCATGAAATCATGGGAAATAGAGAACAATTTTAAAAGGAAAAGTTCCGTGACTGTGACGTGCGAAAAAAAAATTCAAAGAGAAAGCGATAGAAATAGATACTTGAATCTGATTTAACATCTTTGTAATAAAGTCCTCCATTTATATGACGTGTGCAACATAAAACTTTCACTATTTTTCACAATACACAATTACAATAAAAAAGGTGATGTGCACGTCATAGTTTTAAATGGGAAGGACAGAAAAGACGTGAATAGCTCAAGCTTAGCATATAGACAATGATGTATGAAAATGAAAAGGTCAATTTTTCTTTTGTCTACAATTCGGTCAAGCTTATACCGGAACATAAAGTTTCCTAATTCCGTCGTACTTCAAAATATCAGCCTCCTCAACATCAACCTGATCAAATAAGCAATATTACTGGATAGAGTCTCCGAAAAAAATGGCAGCATAATATCAAAATCCAATCTTGTAGATAGCAAGCATTTTTTCTGGATAAATATGAAAAATTGAGTTGAAAAAACATAAAAATGGCCTTTTCAAGTGGACTATTGGATTTATAAACATAGAAAAGCTGTTATCGTGCATGAAATATGATCATGGATAATATAATGCTGAAAAAATAAAGGACATACACCTAACAAAATTTATTTTAATCGAATAGAGTTAACCAAGCATGATATTCTCAAGGTTAAAGAGCTTTCTCCTGAGCATATAAGAATGAATATACGTTCAGCTCACGTTGTTTTGCGTTACGCCCATGCTTAAAGTAGTTAAGAACTTTTTGAAAATTCCAAGCACGAACACTCAAAGCATTCTCAAACGGTCAACGGTTTCATTGCAAAGACATATCCTAAGAGAAAAAAACTTTTCGGTACTTACCCATCTTCTCTTTACACGTTATAATATAAAGTAGCAATAAAGGTGAAGAGGATGATAGATGGAAAGTGAAAGCAAAATCTCTGTATCCGTAAATAGATTAATAGCTAAGCATGTATACATATTATAGCGTGTAATAAATAAACATAGCATGTATAAAATTTATAAATATATATAAAAATTGTTAAGTACATCATATCATAACTTATAACCATTACTTTTTCGGAGAAATCCATTATACATGAGTATAAAGTTCAGACACGCACTGAATGGTGTAAAAAGTTTGCCTGTAAATTTTCCTTAAAATTTATCTCAATTCACAATGAGATTCTAGAAAACCTCTCAAAAGTCAGCATCATCCACGCGCACGTTTTCTGCTTGTGATGAGTTCTTTATGAAAATGTTTAATCCTAACAAGTTGGAAGTAAAGATGAAATAGTAAAAAAGGCAAGAGCTAGTGATCAGTGATTGAATGTCTGGTAGACTGGAAGAGTCAGACAACTGGGAAGATGTATTTAACTTGGTAATTATCATCACTATTCTACTTTTAAAACATCAGCATTGCGAAATGTTTTTCACACCTCCTTCTATCCTATCCTAGTGGTTGATGTGCAAACTTAAACTCTTAGCTTTGTCCCAAGAAATATAACCATTTTGGTAGCACAGCCTGATGAATTCCAGACACACTGGTACTGGTCATAGTCATGCATGCATGCAGATCCATGTCTCGACTCTCTAGAGGACTCGGAAAGAATTCAACAAGTATTAGTAGTACTGTATTTTAAGACCAAGAGATTCCCAACTGACCACTGCACTACATATGCCATTTCCATCAAGACAATGACATGACATGCTAAGCACATTCGCAGAACAGTGTTTTGTTTGGATACGCTGAAATTTAGCACTGCTCTGTGCGTGATAGACTTACAAAAAATGTTTTTGGTGTATTGCATTTGCTTTGCACCTTTTCCATTTTACTAGTAGTAAAAGTACATCCACATCCTTACTACATAATTTCTGGTCTGGTCTGGTCAAGTGAAAACATTTTTATTCACGTCACAACACCTACCACTTTGTGATGCATCGTGTATTAAATGCTTAAAATTATGTTGGTGTTTAATCCACTCCCACCCGACCATTTATTTTGACCATCAACGGTCGCATTTACTTTTTCGGTAATATTTTGGATAAGTCAAGTCTACTTTCTTTAGTAGAGGTTTCAACACAGCCAATGCAATTTTGGCAAATACTCAAACTGGCTCAGTGGCACGGATTTTAACTACATTTTACATAAGACCAAACTTCTGCGTAGGTGAGTAGCATGATGATTGTTGTAGCAATAATGGATATTATGGCTTCGTTGCATAATATCTAAAAGGACAAGCAAAAGGCAATCGAATTCCCTTGTGAAATCATTCTCAACATGATCATCTTGCTAGTCATCCCCGTTTTTCAATAAAATATCAAGCAGCCTTTTTTACGGTCTAGTACCTCAAGGAGAAAGGAAGGTGTGTTGTGACTTGTGACATACTTTCTAGGCAAGTAAAATAGATTGCTTAATGTCATTTTTGTGATAATAAAGGATGAAGGGAAATCGAGGAAACCTGAGCTACTTGACGGCTACTTGCTGCGTGCTGTATGTTGCTTTGTTAGACTGTTGCTCTTGCCTGCCTGTCACCCGTCGGTCCATTTTTCTAAGTGCCATTTAGCTGTTGCTGTCCTTTTATCCTTTTCAACACTTATTACAATTGACTATTGGATCTTTTATTTATGACTTTTCACGATATACATACATATGTATATTGTACACATCATACTGAATACATTTTATATTGCTGACAAAATTGATTTGAATCAATAAACACTGCAGTAGTTTCACTTTTATTGCCTTCCATCCTTGTAAAAAGTAAAATGCTATTATTGTCAAAAAGGAAAGGTGTGAAAGCCCACCCCAGTCCATCCGCTTGTCCAAAATTATGGGAAAAGATTTCATTCTGTTCTTTTGGTGCCCCTCGTATGATGTTTCTCTATTGGCAGCCAAGCAATTCTGGTTCTTTTGATGATAGATTCAATCAGAAACAAAGCTAAACGAGAATAAGGTGATAGTGATGGTCGTAGTCGTAGAAATAGTGGTTTGGTTGGTCGTCACATCATCATCCTCTATCGCAGGTACCTATTTATTAAGTGCTTTTTTCAGTTTCCTGTGAATTCGGGGTTCGTAAGAATACTAGAAAGCGGAATTGGTAAACCAACAGAGAAAATGAGAAACACTGAGGTATATCCAAGTCAAAGGCAGCCAGCCGTGTGGCTGCCTGAAAAACGGTTTCTTGCACAAACGATGTTACTTTCCCATTCAGATAGAAAATGAGAGAGCCGCAACAACGAATTGGATGTGTCATGCATCGATGCTTGGTCATTTTTGAGCTTGTGAATATATTGCACTTTATAGCAAAAGCCGAGAAAGGGGGAAAAGGGTAGGTGAGTAAGAGTGCAAGTGTTTCTCCAGGTTTCCCTCGCTGGAGAGAGTGGAGTAAAGCTTGGTGGGATGGATGCATGAAAAACGGAAAGGCAAATAAAATATCCATGAATTTCTCAGAGCATTACTCATTCCATGATTTGAATGACACGAGAACGGTCTGGGTTTTTTGGATAGTGCGTGTGAGTTGCAAATTTTTTTGCAGACAAAAAAAGGTTTGCAGTTTGTTAGTGAATTTAAAAACATAAATCAGAAAAGAGTACCTTTAAAATCAGTGGAAGTCACAACGGTGCTTATAAACTAATACGTATTATAAATACCCGCTTTGGAGTAAAACATTCATGGTAAGTTTCATTGGATTGTTGATTTTTTTTTGCTTTTTTGGTAGAGAACTTTTTATTACATGTTTCCCGAAAAACAGACATTTATCGAATTTGCAAAAAAAATGAGTTGAGTTACTGAATTTAAAATAGAGCAAATAGTATGCAAAAATGTAAAAGAAGTTGACTTTCTGACATACAATAATTGAACGTTGAAAATAATTGGGCAAGTTGAGAATTCTTTGCAATCTGATATCGTTGCTTTGTTCATAGTGGCATGGCATATTAACATCGATTTTCTGTCAATTTTAATAACAGTTTTTCCTTTGTAGAATTTTGCTAAATTGGCTTGAAAATTAGATTAGTGAAAGGCAAGTGAGCAAACTGTCGAAATAGAATGCTTGTACATTCAACATTCCTTATCAATTCCGAAAATAACTTCCACGTTTAGGGTAAAAAGGCATCGCTGACACTCGAGATGAAAGCTTTTCAAAACATTTTTTAAACCAAAATGTACGTACCAATACAAATGCAATCACAAAAGGCAAACCCCGAAACACTCCTTGAACCCTTAACTTAGTTGTTTTTGAACGACAAACTTTTCTTAATCTACTGAAAAATGAAATAAAAATCAATAGATATCTCATTGAATGCATAGTTCTCTGGTTCTCTGTACTCTGTACGTAGAAGCTCGAAGACTAACACGTAGTAATTAATGTCCAGTCTGGTCTGTAATCATTCATTTTTACCCTACCTATTCAAGTTTGAGTTCACCCAGAATTTTTTTGTCATGTTAACATAATCGGACAATGCTATTGAAATTCAATTTAACCAATTTCTCTAATTATAAAAACGCATTCCATATAATTCAAAACGTATTTTTTTGAATGAAAAGCATGAAAACCATAAGTCGTAGCATTTTCTTTTTGTAAAAAGGAAAGCTTACCAACAACCACACAAGTCAATCCAGCTTACCTTTACCACAACAGAAAAGGGGAAGAGGTTAACATGTTCATATTCCATGAACCCGCAAAGATGTACTTACCAACCAAGCAAACCAACTATGCACACAGTAAAATGACACAAGCCATGCAAAGATGTTTTGTTTAAAAAGGGTTGAGGTTGAGGTTGAGAGTAAAGTATGAGTCAAGATATAAAGCAAGAAGTTTTTATGCACCCATTCCAATCCAATTCATGCAGTTCTTTAGCATATAATATGGCGTATTTTGTATCAGTATCAGCCAAGCTAACACTTTTCCATGCATGTCACACCAAAACAACTGTTCCTGTACAAAGTATGTGTGTAGTGAATGTAGACAGAGACTGAGTTCCAATTCACAAAAATTACATCTCTGCTATATTTGATGTAGTAGTAAAGTTATAATTACATTTCTACATAATTAGGATGTACAGATTAGGATGTAGGTGAAACTTAATTTTACCTGTAAATCATATAGGCTAAGTTTACTACTTTTCAAGCAACAAGCAATAAAACATGAGAACATTTAGAATAGAAGCGCACGCACGATTGCTGATTGCCTTTGAAACATTTTAAACTTTCAAAGTGTAGCCACTTTACCACTGCCTATTTTTGATTACTCACCTTCGCCTACATCGAACAAAAGTTTTTGCAAAGAGTAAAGATTTTCTATTAGCTTGCAAAGCTAAGCAAGTGAAACATTGTGCGTACTTTCAAAATTGTCCTTAGGAGGACATGGCCACAAGCACAACAACCAGTGCTTTTAGTAACACTGGAGTTACAGGAGAGGAAGATCAGGTTCATCAGAGGAGAAGTGGGACACCAGTTAGTCAAGTGTCAGTGGACGACCCAGACAGTCTTGACATCACACAACCCAATCCTACAAGAGACGCCTTGGCGGATGGGATTGTCTCATTGTTGTCGCCCACTCTTAAAACGCTTGATGAGGGCGTGCTTGCCACCAAGTAAGGGGATTTTTTTGTAAAATGGTTGATTTTTTATAACAACAAGTAGTAGCAATTGAAGTGATAAGCTAATATTTTAAACTTTGTTTTTGTGTTAGACGAAGTCAAGAAGAACTTTCGGAACAAATTGCACTCCTGACGGACCAGTTGAAGTTGATATCAGCGGAACAAAGTTGTCCTATCGATTTGGATGGTTATGTTACACGCTTAGGGACCATTAAGGCTAAAATTAACGTTATATCTTCAGTTTTACATTCTGCACAGGTATGACAAAATTAAGAGATCTATACATGTGTGTTAATTCTAATTTGATTTTGGGCTGGGAACACATTTACTAAAGATAGCTATTAATTGTATATCTTAAAGGAACGCTTAAATAAAGTACATGAACAAGCTGTAAAAGAGGCTGCACGACGAAAACCACTCCTGGAACCATCTCCCGTTTCCTCTCCTGCTTCCGCCACAGTGGGGTTATCAGGTTCAGGTGACAATAATCAGGAAGACAGTCCCAAAGATAATAATTCTACTGAAGATCCCAGCGATTAAATATATAACTTTAGGATTCTATTTTTATTTTCAAATTTTCATTCATCAAGTCAGTGTAATTATAATTTTCGTAACTTCAAGGCTTTTGGCCGCTCCGTTCCGTTTTATAAATATACATGGATACTCCAATTGTACCAAGCGACTCTGGGCTTAATGATTTGGTGTATGATCCTGCTGAGGATTCATTTTTACTTTTGGATGCTCTGGAAGTAGACTTGCCAAAATCATTTAAGCCCAGTGAGTCAAACGAAATACTATTTGCTTTGGAAGTTGGTTGTGGTTCCGGAATAATTTCTGTTGCTGTTGCGAAATGTGAAAAGCTACTGAATGGGTACATTCCATGTGTATTTTCAGCGGATATTAATATAAATGCTTGTCTTTTAACTAGAATCACTGGGAAAGCTAATCATGTGTATGACTCATCTTTACATACCCTCTTGTTAGACGGAACTAAATGTAGTAAAAATCCATTTAGAACGCAATTCGATTTAATTGTTTGCAATCCTCCATATGTCCCAATTTTAGCTGGTGAAAATAATGAGGATAAAGAGTCTGGAATGCTTGAGAAGTCTTGGGACGGTGGTACTGATGGCAATGAATTTATAATTCCATTTTTATCTAATGTTAGTCAACTTCTCACGCCAAAAGGCGTCCTTTACATGCTCTTGAGTAGCTGGAACAATCCAGAAATGTTAGCTCAAGATGTAGCGTTGCCAAAAGGCTTACATGGTGTCCAAATAATAAACCGTGCAGCTGGAAGAGAACGCTTAAGTGTTTGGAAGTTCCATAAAATTTGACAAGGAAAGGTAGCTAACGCATAAAAATAACCTGCCTTTGTCGAATAATTTGGTGATGCTTTGCAATATCAAAAATATCATATCTACTTAGAAATTGTAGCATTTCTTTTTATTGAGTAATTTCGCTTTTGCAAAAAATGAGAGTTTGGTTTAATATTTTGTATCGTCCTTGTGACTTAGTTTTCATCTTAACATTTTATATATTATCCTGTACAATCCAATCAATATTAGTTATGAATGCAACAGTTGATAAACAGTTTATAATAATTATGGTATCTGCAATGTATTGCCTAATGAAATGAGTGTCGATATTTATACTAAGCCACAATTTAATGTACAATTTTATTGTTGGAAGGTAGGAAAGCTATATTTATAATGTATATCTTACGTTATTATTATGCATATATTAATTACGCTACATAACGCTCTAAAATTATGTTTTTGGTGATATATAATATAAGGTTGTAAAATGTGTAATCTAATCTATTGATTATTTTTTGGAAAATAAAAATTTATCCATCCATTATGCTGATTCTGATTCGTTGTACTTAATCAATACATTATCAAGAGTAAGTTGTTTAAATGCCGGATGTAGTAGATTTAAATACAAAGACAACATAAAACATAAGTATTGAAGCAATTGACAAACATCGAGATCTATACATACAAAGGATTTGAGTAACACGAAAAAATGAACAACTTTACTTGATAAAATTACATTTGCAGGTGATAAAACATTATCAATTATAACATAAACTGGCTTACTATACATCTTCTACGTTCATTACAAAGTTCTCCTGTTTATAAGACATAGAGGTTTTTGGAAGTAAAAAATGTAATGATTGGTTTGGTGCTATGATAGTGTGACTTTTTTACTTTTCATTCAACGAATACTTTAGATTTAAGTTACTACTAAATTAACTCATTTTTATATTTGACACGTGGAAAAGTATCTTCCACAACAACAAACTACCATACTAATCATCACATTTCTTTACATTTTTTAAGGTTGGATTTTATAAATGAGTAGGAAAATCTTAACCACTAAATTGTTCATAAAATGCTTGCTTGGCCAATATAGTCTACATCAGATAATAAAGTATAAAGAGTACAATGTTTGTCTTTTCCCAAGGAAGTACAGATTCCGTTAGTTATATAAACTACTGAACTCAGGAGGAAACTTACAAGTAGCACTGGACTGGAGTAAAGAAACATTCTGATTCACTTGAATTTTCTTTGTTATTGCATGCATAAATATGATATATATTAATTTCAGTTTGTTATACCTATTTTTTGGATGCACTCGACGATTTAATTTACCTATATGAAATGAAAAGAAAGAAAAAATGTTCAAAATAAAATAAAATCATGGAATTATGTAGTTTTAAATGTAAATGTCTGTTATTTAAGAACAAGCTCTGTTCTTATAATGCCTTTACTTTAAGCTGTTTCATCTTTGGTTGCTTTCGCTTCTTCTCCCTTTTTTGTTCTTTTTCTTCCCAACGCCTCTGTTTTTCGGGATCATCCTCCTATAAAATCAAATTAATATTTAAAGCTATTACATAAGAATGCCCAAAAAGGAGACCAACTCATACTGATGTTTCCAAACATACCTGTAAAATTCTTTCCTTCTCTTGTCTACGTTTTTCCTCTCGCCTGACAGCGGCAGCTTCAGCTCGTGCAGCATGGGTTTGTTTCATAAACGCCTCTTCAACTTTAGCACGATTCCGATCAGCTTTCATTTTCCCCTATTATTATAAGCAAAAAGAAGAATACGTAAATTGACCCTTGATTTTAATTACCCAGTCTAATGAATATGATAACCAATATCCAATAGTCCACCTCTTTAGACAATCGAACTCGCTTCATCCTGTCAATTGTGTAGAAAATAAACTGGAAGAATGGTTTCAGTTCTTCAAAGACGTTGTCGCAATTGTTTCCACTAGTCGTAGTAGGAAGATTTAAAGTAAAAAACAAGAATCGTCTCGGCTCAGGCAACTTCATAACACCTTCCTTAGTAGTTTCTCTGAAAATTAAATTGCATTAATACAACATTCTTTGCATGGATTTCAACGATACTACATCACATCTTCACTACTTAAATATATTTTGCAATCAACTTACGGTTCAGTACTTCGGAGTCCAGTAAATTGGTCAGTAAAATGAATAGAATCAATACAAGCAGCAAACTTGTTTATCACAGCACACGTTTTCGAATCCAAAATGGTAGAACTAGCTTCGCTCACTTCAGACATTACAACGAATTGAGAAGGCAATCCATATTTGTCAGCAGGTTTCTTATCAGGACAATAGTTAATTAAATCGTTATATTCTTTTGACATTTTTGTTGCTGTCTTCCTGTTTGCCAGAGCGAATACTATGCTGTCCATATCCTCACGTCCCATTTCCACTGAAACACGGAGGACATCCTTGGCGGGTCGAAACATGTTGGCCAGTATGGACACCAAATCTTGTCTCTGGGGAAAAACGTGGAAAGGAAAACATTTTTAAAAACTTCCAAACTGATCGATTGCATTGATTTTTTTGATTGACGATTTGAATGAATACACATTTTTAATTCAATTTACCTTCAAGAGCTTTAACTCTACCAGCATTCCTTCACAACACACTCTACCCGAACACCACATTTGATAAATTGAGTCTGACATTTTCTGGAAGTTCCTAGTTCCCTGCTCATCTTCAAGCAGTGCACTGTCCCCAAGCATCATGAAATTATCCTCCAAAATATTCCAATTGATTTCGAAGAATGAATGGGCGATTTTCTGATTTTTGTATCTTCCCAAGATGTAGTTCATCATGTACACTGCAATTCCAACCAGCATAAGAAGCTCTGACCAGTAAGCTTGCCAGCCTCTCATAGGCATTGGGACTGATGTAATTGTGAGTTTGGGTGGAGGCATTTCCCTTTTAATTTTACTGTCACTTTCAAAATCGAATTCATCTTCATCATCAATGGACTCAAAATCATCTTCATCATTCATCACGTTTGTCTCATCGTCTTCATCAAATGTACTTTCCCGTTGCCGGTCATCTTCTATGCTATACTCCACTGGGGGAGCTTTGGCTTTTGGAGTATCTTTCACTTCCGGTTCAACTACTAAAGTGAAAAACATCAATAAAGTAAATTACATTATGTAATTATGCAGCTGCTCCTAATCAATTTAAAGAACTGTAATTTCCCAAGAACGGAAGCAATTAATTTACCTTTAGGTGAAGGCGTCCGTTCTTTTCTACTGCGTGCTCGGGATAATTCATCTTCCTCGAAATCATCATCAAATTCTGCAAAGTCATCTTCATCTTGTTCACATTTAACTGCAACAATAGTGACCACCAACACTACTGAGGTTAACAGCAGTAATAACTTTGTTAACCTCATTTTCCCGTGATTGTTCTGCAAAAATGTTGAAAAATATAAAGTTCAGTATCAAGCTGAACACAACACTTATTCTAGTAACCTAAATCCAGTCATAAACAACTTAACAGTTAAACTTTAAAGTAAACAAAATAGCTCACCTTTAAATGTTTTCCAATTTTCTACCAGTAACAATGTTCAATCATATCACCTGTTTCCACTTCTCACTCTGATTTGCTAACTATTGGACTACTACACCTTAAATGCTCAAGCTGGGATTCAGCTCAATTATTTTTAAGCACAGATTTAATTTTTAATTTACAATGATTTCCACATGATATAGAAAACGTGGTATTTAAATGGTCTCATGTTTACTTCAACTTCCACGTACATATAACACAGATCAGTCTACCGGCTGGTTGGCTTTGGGTGCAGCGATGATGATAATGCTTTTCAATGAAGCAATGAAAATATGCAGTAACAGTAGCAAAGCAACGTGTACATAAACACCGCTGCGCTGGATGGCGGATGGATAGCCTGTCTTGATGTTGGTGTCCGTCCGGTGGTGGTCAACTGGTCAGTCAGTAGCAAACGCATTATGTGAAGCAACTAGCATGTAGAAAAATCATAAATAGGATCACTAATTAATTGTATTTTGTTTTGTAACACTAACGCTAAGGGGTAAGCTTTTTGTATGAATCCTTTGAAGTGCGTAATGCGTTAAACAGTATCATTATGTGATATGTTGACAGTAATTCAAACACTCTTATGCTTATACTTCATGTTTGCTTTCATTAATTTCCAATTTGCTGTGAAAACAAAGGTGGGGCCGGGGCCTTTATAGTCTCATTTCATGACAGTGTATGGGAGTCAGTTAACTTAATAGGCATAAGGGATTTAATTGTTGCTTTGAGTATGAGAATGAGTACGAGTCTTTTAGTGAATTAAAATGAACATAGTGAACATACATAGATTGATGTGATGCTTCTATGCTAAAGGCGCACTTAGACTTCATCCTATTTTATGCTTTGGGACGGACGAAAGTCGACGAGTGAATATATACTCGTTCCCAAACTTTTCCCAAAATAATATTTCTGAAACCTGCCGAAAGATTATTTTAGGATTTCGACATTGACATTTATACTAAAGATGAAATTTGGGAAAGTCGAATGTCCGATTTTGGGGATTGGGAATCAATTTTTGATGAATTTATAGTCCTTCCTACAATCTGATTTCCATGGGAATTTCCCAAATTTATGCCCATTTTGAAAGTTGAAACAATCTCAACTTTTTTCCTAAAGATTATATTCGGCATTCGAACAAATTGTTGCAGAAGTATAAATGGTACGTTACAAAATTTAGGAAAATCCAAAAACTTATTGTAAACTATGCGATTTGTAATAAATAGCATTTATACTTCAGATTTTCGACTTTTGACTTTTCCCAAAATAAGTTTTACGAAATTTGGGATATTTGACTTTAGGAC
>JAQFXM010007201.1:0-12163 GCA_034693345.1 Entomobrya multifasciata | reverse complement strand
TTGTGTATGCCATTCAACCCGAGATTGAACCTTATCTCGCGATTATCTAGCTTTTTTACCATAAAGTATGCGAGCCTAAAAAGGAAGAAAATGAGGGAAACAATGAAGAGGATGAAGAGAGAGCGCAAAGCAAAGCAAATCATAATAATATTTTCTAACATTCTCTGGAAATATAAACAAATAGAAAAAAGGTTGGTTTTAGCAAGTCACAAAAGAGAAAGAACTTAAAAGCATATATGTACATAAGGTATATATGCATATGGTCGGTTGGTAGAAAAAACAAAATTTAAAAGCTTTAGACTTAAAAACTAATAGTAATTTAGGTTGTTGTATAAAAATGAGAAATACGGTAGCAAGCGGCATTGCATTTTAGAAGGTATATAAAGTTCAGGATGAAAAGGAGGAGAAGAGACACCAGAAAACTTTTTAGTTATGATTATTACGCAGAATACAATTTATAGTTATTATTGCCTAAAAACTGCTTGTTACAAGCAGGCCTGTTGCTGTTATGATAAGGGATTTTGAGGCGATGATGATCATGATTATCATGTCATGAGGATCTTGCAAGCATGGTACATTAT
The DNA here is from genome assembly GCA_034693345.1 of Entomobrya multifasciata. Classification (NCBI taxonomy): domain Eukaryota; kingdom Metazoa; phylum Arthropoda; class Collembola; order Entomobryomorpha; family Entomobryidae; genus Entomobrya; species Entomobrya multifasciata. The sequence goes on along the minus strand of JAQFXM010007201.1, from coordinate 11,582 downwards.
GGGTAATGATGATAATAATAATAACAAGCTGTGTATTTATGTGTATTTTGTACTTTGTTCACGGTGGAAATGGAAGATGTTTAGGATTGACAAAAAATTAAAGCTTTATGGATCCGGATCATATTCACTTTGTATTGTAAATACATATAATTGGCTATTTTATTAGGATTTTTTGTTGTGAGAAGAAATAATAGTATGTTTTCAATATAAGTACTAAATTGGAAACATGTTTTGAAATTTTAATGAAAAATCATCAGTTATAATTTTTGTTGAGTTAAAAGAGAATTTCATATATTCTATTACTCAAAAGAGTGCTTAGGTATCAACGTATCATCGCCTCAGGGTGTTTGAAAAAAAATCTATTTATAAATCATAATAAGCTAGATTATTTTACAAAAAATATCCAGCGTTATAAGATGCACACTTGACTGAGTACTAACAATTCGTTATGTTCAATTTTAAAGTTTTTCGTACTACTGACATTGCTTGACCATTTTCGAAGACTCATACTTTAAAGCTTTTCTTCACCGTTTTTTCCATACTCCAAAGATTTCTTTTAAGTCTGCAGACAATTTGGAATTTTGGAATTCCTTTCATTCAATACTTTTATCTTCACAATTCTTTCACCAATACGTGTGCATATGTATGCAAACCATAGTATTGTTTGACTTCTTAGGGAAAAAATGATGATGACGGCAACATGATAAAACAAAATGTTAAGGGCAAGTGATGATGGTACAACAATTTGAAAGCATAATTTCCTATGACATACAATATATTCTTAGAGAGTTTGTATTGAACTTGTAGAATATGTCACGTAAAGCAAGTGTGTGCTTTCGAAATGAAAAACAGAAATATTAGGAACGTGAAAAAGATGTTAGTGTTGAGTGAGAAAAATAAATTACCAAATTTACATTATGAAAAATACTTTACTAATCAATAGCAGAAGACAGTAAGTGTTCAATTTTCACGAACCGAATACGAAACGATTGAAAGGTGATTCTAAACCAAAATCTGCTCCGAAGAGAATTCTGTGCAGTTTAGAGTCAAAGTTAAATCGGCGTTGAAATGAAACATTATGAATAATCGCAGAAATCAACAAGTAGTCTACTTGTTGGGTAAGGGTTTGTTACTGTCAGTTAATAAATTCACTTTGATTACTGATTTGTCCCCAATTTTCAATACGTTCTCGGTAACATAAAAAATTAATAGCATCATATTCATTAATGCATAATTATTAAGTCAGCCCAAAGAAGCAGAATTTCTCTAGCCATAAAAAATTTACACATTTATTTACAAGTTTTGTCAATTTTTAGTCAAGTAATTTAGTTCTTCACTCTAAGCTAAGCTAAAGTACAAAATGCGTTTTGCCAACGGATTAGACTTACAAATAATTTTTATACAAGGACATACTTGACTTACGAACATTAAAGTAATTTCATCATCGTCCTGCAAAAAACATGATGGAAATATAATAATGACGCTCCATTGTTATATTACTACCAACAAACAAAACTTGTACTAAAAAACTAATAGGGCATGCATGCAATGTATGCGGTAAACGGCAAAAAATATATAAAAGTAATGACGCAATTGTAATTATGATTATTATTTTTCCTAGCTTTTGAAAACGAATGCGTATACTAATAATTATCGTTATTTCATGGCATTAAATATAAATATAACCATAAAAAATATATGTACACAAAAAAATCATAATGGTACTACTCTAATATGTCTATATAATACACACACAAGTTAATACATACAATTCGCAAATACAATGTAAACCAATTATGCACAAAACTTAAAAACATCATCATCTCTCTGAAAAATATTTTGACAAAAAAGGACGATGAGATAGAATATCTGCTGCTGTAAATCTGTGTGGTACGGAGTTCTCTCGTTGTATGTCTAGCTGTCTATGCGGAAGCATAATCATTAAAATAAATCATTTTTCTTACAGAGTTATTACAAATAAATGGTTATAATAATATTTAAGATTACTGCGGTTATTGTTATTGCTACTACCACTACTTATTTTACTGCTGCGTCTTAAGAGTTAAGAAACATTTTGACTTGTTGAGGATTTTTTATTATATTTTCATAAAATATATAATTATTACACAACTTGAATACATACTTTGCTTTGTACCGTATTTTTATGCGCAGTATTTCTTTCTTCAGTTTCTTCTGTTTTACAGCAATAGTTCTTCTAATTATAATAATTCTTTAGTATAATTGGCCATATTTAGCGAAATTATGGTAAGAATTTTTAAATGTTTTTTCTCGTCTTCTTTTCTCTTTATTTTTTGTGTCAGGATCATCGTCATAAAGTACACAGTATTTTTTCAATAAGGTATTTGTATAAAACGCACAAGATGCATAATAAATTCTGGAAATCAGAATAAAAATTTTAACCGGCTAGTCATACATTTGTCTACGCAAACAAGCAAGGGTGAATATTTTTAAGAGAGAGGCAATATGTTTACAAATTTAGTGCAATACATGTTCATACTTTAAAACATACGCGCATTTTCATTTAACTTCTCAATAAAAGAGTATAAATTATAACTTTTTATTTATTGTTATGATAATTACTGGTAATATAGGACAGGGATATGCATTATATCAACTTGGATAGGTAATAATAGTAAAAAAGTAGGTATATTTGTTAGTATTTGATACGAAGTAAGTTATGTATATAAAATGCATTTCATAAATTACTACGTATGCTGCTAAAAAGCCGAACTTTCAAAATGAGCTGGTTTTTTGTTGTTTTTGAAAAAAAGTATTCAAGTCAGTATCAAAACAGACGCAGATGTATATACAAAATGTATAAAACTTTACATTATACCATATAAAGTAAGTTATCGTATAGCTTTAAAACTTCCATAGCTATATAGAAACTATAGATGCTAAATAATGGTCTCTAAAGGTATAAAAACTTAAATTATAAAAGTTGAGGAATTTACAATCATTTATCATTATTGCTGTTGTCGGACGGAGTATTAATATTTATGTAATTTATAATCGTTTCGCTTGATGTATTGCAATTGCAGCAAAAAGCGAGGTGAAAAATATATTTACAATTTATATAGCTTTTCGAATGCTAAATGCATTGACACAAATATATACTTTAAAAGTAGGCATAAAATATCATCATGATCATTATACAAGGTAGGTATATTTGTATAATACGTAGTATCTAGCTGATGATAAATATTAATGGCATATATTATGCCATTTTTATATCTCATAAATAAATAACGAATCGACAAAGACGATGATGACGAGAAGAATATTAAATTTTCAAATAATAGTAATAAAATATATAAAGCTGAATATTAATCAGTAGTAAGTAATAAACACGTATGATATATGGTCTACCGACATTCGATATACAAATTCTTACTTTTCCTTTAGTTTTTCATTTAGTTACCATACTACGACAAAAATAAAATTATTTTAATGCATACATATGATATAAACTTAATATATACTTTACTTTTTTGTCATAAAAACATCCTGTATGGGTCAATACTATATTATGATGAATAGAAGTGATAAGAATAAAATTACATATTTAAAGTAATAAACGTATAAAATATTCTTTAATTGTAAAAATCGATTACTGCTTAAGAATTCGTTTTTCATAAAAAATATAAGGTTAAAATAAACTTATGGAAATGTTTTATGTTGTAATATAAAGTGAGATAGGATTTATAGATAACAAAAACTTTATGTAAATAATATATTAAGTATTAAAATTAAAAATTCAAAGTTCATAACAACTCATCATAAAACAAAGCTATATAACAAATTTTGTCAGCACGACATGCATAAAACACAAGAAGACTATGTGCAGTAAGCCATGCATGCATGCTGCTAAAATGCTAGTGAGCACGTGTTTGTGCATCACCGAAAGTAGACAGCAGCGGCAGTTAAAAAACGCAAAAAGGAAATGAGTAAATAAATGGGATTCTGGTAAGGTCATCAGTATTTTTCAATTTACTTGTTATTATAATATTGTAACATTAATATTTTATAGGTGGTTAAAATAATTATATCAAATATATTTGTGCTACTTACATTTTTAAATGCATAATATAGTATTCTCTTTTTAAAGTGACATGACATGATATATTGTAATATGTATCTCTGTTGACGTGTTTTTGTGGTTTGTTTTCAATGTAAAAAGGTAAATAAGCAAAGTTATTTGACGATGGAATGTATTAAAATAAGTAAATAAATGATGAGAATACCGCCACCATAATATTAGGTTAAATTACTTGTGCATATGGAAGTATATTACACTACTGTAATAAAATATTATTGTTTTCTAGAAATGAGAATTATAAATTAATGACATGTTATATACATATAGAGTAGCTGTAGGTATATAGATTTAGATATATACTTTATGTATGTAATATGTAATGATACCATTATTATATTGAATAAAACTATGAAATGATGATGATGAATTGCTTCCTAAATAACATTTGACGCACCTGTGTTTCCACTGCCTTGGCTATTTGCTCGGTTCTTTGCAGACTGATAAGTATGTGGTCATATAAGCTCTACTCATGCTCATAAACTTTTCATATAACATATTATTTTATTCTGGAATTATTATTTTGATGATGATAGGATATGGCCATTGTTTTTCTACCGGATTTTATTATAAAATATAAGTAGTTTGGCCTCGTTCGTTTAAATATTCTTTTTGATTTGGGAGTTTAGTGAAAAACAAAATAAATATTATTGATCATTGATCACCATCAACATAACATATTATAACAATCATCATTCTAGCATTCTTGCATACCCTGAACCATAACAGCTAGCAAATGAAAACAAACCAATTTTCTTTTCCCATGAATTTTCCAGTGGTTTAAAAAATACATATAATATAATTTACCTACGATCATTTGTAACTCTAAATTACATATGAAGAACATTTAAAAAGATTTTCTATATTTTTGTGCCGCATTTCTAACAAAAATAGTACAACTTTAATTTCGTACATGTTTTTTCGTTGAAAATGTTTGTTTTTCATGCGTAAATAGTTCGAATGTTAGGAAACTTAATTAGCATAGTTTACAATAAAATTAACGTAATAGTAGTTTGCTGGAAACTACTTTTAAATAAACTTTGTTTTACTCAATACATGAAGAAACCAGACAATCGATCGAAGTACTAAAGAACTCGTATTGTATTGTGTATTAGTAAAACGCCAAAAAGATATATCTTTGATTGAAAATAAAACTCAACATATAGATAATCCTTTTCGCAAGTGTTTTCATAAGGTAAAATTAATTTTTAATTGATTTAGAATTAATAAAGTCAGACTTCGCCTGATTATTTAATGTACTTAAGATTTAAGTACCCAAAACGAACTTTAATGCGTTCGAAAAATCTAGAGGTAGGTTTTAAATTTAATCTTCTCCTGTTTAACCTTGTTTTAAAGATTACTGGACATATATTTCGAACTCAATTAAGAAATTAGCAAACTTTACAATACAATTAAACCAGGAAATCCTTTAAAAGAAAACGTCTTATATTCAACATAAAAGATATTGGGTGTGAGTTTTGAATTGAGAACCGAAAATGTGTTGATGTATACGTACTTCTACACTAGAAGTAAATTATTTGAAAAGTAGTTTAGAACGTATGCAGTACCATCATAGTAAACGTGTTCATATCGTATCAAGTAATTCTTTCTCTGTTTACACATTTTATTTATTACTAGTACACAGAAAAATGGTGCACCACAGAACACAATTTATTTATTTATTCCATTGTTGTTGTTACTTTACTTATTCCATCATCATGATCCATAATAATATTCCGTCTATAAAATATTACAACCATTTCCATTCACCGTACTTTATGGTATAAAAATCTATTTGGTATTTTCAACAATGCGCATGCCATATTTACAGACGTCGATGCTAATGCAATGTATCCAGGATGGATAAGTAGAAAAATGATTACTATTACACTCATCATTCTTATACGACTATATGACTCAAACTTCCTAATATTCGATATGTTTATCTACTGGGATAGATGTCAATTTGTAGAAAGTCTGGGTGTCCGTTACTTCTCACCTTTTAAGACGCTTTAATGTACAAAATGAGGCATGACGTATTACCCCAAATAACTGCATGACTTTGATACATTCGGTTTACCAACTTGTTTATACATCCATATTGTAATTCGAATTCTATATACAAAGTATATAAATATTTTTTACGATACCCAATTTTTTATAATATATTATTACTTTTTATTATATATATAAAAAGCATTGCAGCATTATTATTAAAGATAATCACTTTTGCATCATTATTTGCAGGAGAGAAGGAAAAAACATTCCAACTTTTTTTTGATGGTCATCGTCATCATCATCGTCGTCGTTGTAATAATCATAATATTATATCACGTAAAAAATAATATTCTATATGTACCTATTACACATTTCTATAATATTTTTAGTCTTCAAAGTCTTCATCATTATAGCTTGTTGTACACCATTACATCCTCGTCTACCTCTTCGTAGGTATTACTGTTATTGCTATAACGTATGATGTAGATGTACATATGATGACGTACTTAAACAATATAATAAAATAAGATAAAAATATACAACAATTTTCTTTACTTTTCCTGCTAAACTAATGTACATATAACATAATCATAAACATAACGCACAAAACAATACAAACATATTTTCAGGTAAGCAATATATATACGATGTCCTAAATATCTAAGAATGAGCGTACAGCTATAAACCACATCTTTATACCAAGCTATCTGAAAGTTTTTCTCGGGTTGAAAATAAATATATAATATATTTTGAAATACTCAGTAGATGAGTTTTTTCTCTTTCTTTTTACTTCTCAATCTATCCATCCATTTTTTGTTCATGCAATTGCAGAACTAAAACTCAGAAAAGAAGACCATCACGTCTTGTTACACGGAGACTGAACGAAACAGCGGCAGAGAAAACGACCAAGTTAGTAATTTCTTGTCTCTTTATTTTTTCAACTTCCATGTCCAGAGTCCCTGGTAGAGTATTACAAACTGCTATTATTATTTTTATCATTATTATTATGTTTTATTGTTATTGTTACGTTGTGGAATGTTTGCCGACTCATGATGATGTATTTTTTTATCTGGTTGTTCGCTCATCGCTGTACACACACTATATATACACATTACATTAGTACAAAAAATTGCTGGCTGAAACGCAGCGATAAAGCGATATACAGAAAAAAAACATCCTATCCAATTCTCTCTTCCATATTCCATAATCATCAGACAGACCAAAAGAGCGAGAGAGCTTAAAAGTAAAAAAGGAAACCAAAACAAAAATATATGTAATATGAAAAGGGAAGCTCGTAGCATTTATTTCTGTTGTTTTGATCATCAACATGATGATGATGATCGTCATCATGTGCATATTATATTTAATGATAATAATAAAAAACTATATTCATGTACTCGCTTCAAATGAAATACATAAAAAAGAGCAAAAAATATGTGTATTAGGTTTGTAGTTATATGACCAAGATATATTATGCTTTAAAGAAAAATGTATATGGACAAATTATTGTATTGTTGTGAAGAGCAAAAAAGGTAAATTTTTATATATGTAATTGTAAAACCAGACAATGAATATGTGGAGAAGAGTGATTTGTTGAACATAGTAATTATTCACATGATGATGAGGGTATTTTTTTTAGTACGAGAGGTGAGGAGAGTGGAAGGAAGGATCTTTCCGTTTTGTTAGGATGTACGTGTATATGTATGTTTGGCTTATATGGATTTTTTTCTCAAGAGGGGATGATGATGAGGTTTATGAGGTAATATACTTTTAGCTACTGGTACTGGCTATAAAAATAAAATATTTTTTAACTACAAATTTTTATGACCAATGCCAAATGTGGAATTAGCAATGCATTAGTTATTAGAAGATTTGAAATACTCATCAAGTTTTAGTAATTTATTTTTAGATGAGATATAGTTTTTTTTACGATTTTGAGTAATAAAGCATGGTCAGCTTTTAAAAACTATATTTAAATTAGTAGCCGGTAGCCTTTTCTAAAAATAAGAGTTAAAATTAAGCGAGGTATTATAAATCATGACAATGACAGTTTGTTTTTATTAATTCCAATGAATATTTGGAACTTTTAAAGATTTTACGGTCAGTTTCATTTAACAACTAATTATTGTAAAGGATGCCTCTGTGCAAATAAGCATTTAAAAGCATTTGCAGAAGGATATTAAACTTGACGAGGTTTTCTATGTATAAACGAGCTTATATTTTTAAGCTACTCTAAAAAATTGTTCGTCAATATAAGAAACTATTGTTTTCATGTGGTATCGTTGTTATTTCCTAAATTTTTGATTGGTTCACGATATCTGATACGTATGTAATTCCGGCAACATTTAAATACAAATATTGTTGACGTTTTAATATTACAAATATGGTATTATCAACTTTGCTTAACATTTTAAAAACCACAAAATATACCTTTGCTGAAATAAAATTGTATAATAAGAAGTTCTGCATAAGTTTTTTAAACTTTGAGACGTAAATCAAATTTTTAAGTGTTTTTTCCTCAAACCTTCAAATTAAAATTAAATTAACTATATCACACGAAAACCATATTGAGCTTCTGGAAAGCTGTAAATATAGCGTATGATATGTCGTCAACGCAGATATTTGAAGGTATTTAAAAGTTGTTAAGTTGTTAAACAAAAACCAATAAACCGTTGTAAAATAGAATATATTTTGATTTCATTGTGAGCATGAGCTTTCACCATAAACTGATCTTTAATTAATCAAATCTTTCAGTTTCCTTTCACCTTTTACCTATAATAAAATCTCAGACAATACAACATACATATTTTGTACACATTATTACTCAGAATCCAAATAATCATTTCAAATTAATCATGGTCATCGTCGTCATCATCATTTTTCTCAGTAAAGAAACCTTGTGACCATTGCATTGCATAATCCTTTCATATATTCAATGCTCCTACTCTATTCCAAGGGAAGTCCGCACATCACACAACAAAAAGTAAGAGAATAGGTGAAAATATTCAAACTAACTAGCACTTCGCATGACCAGACTAATTAGCATTCTCATTCTCTCTCCTCACATTTTACTTTTAACACACAAACATCATCCAAACAAGGTAGTAACAGTCAACCCTCCATTTTCACCCTCACTTTCTCTCTTTCTCTCCACCGTTAAAACTCCAAAAAAATATTCTCCACCTTTTCATAAAATGAATACCATATATATTCAAGTAGTCATCATCGTCACTATACTATCACCGTTACTTTTTTACTACCGCTGTGTTGCTTTGCTTTTTGCAAGTACACAGTAGTCAGAGTACAAATTACTCCAAAAAATGAAAATGGAAAACTGAAATCAGTAACACCAACAAAACGGCTCATTGCTCTCCTCAAGTCGTCTCCTTGTAAAATATACATAGAAAAGTAAAGAGAGAAGAGCTTGGAAAATGTTTGTATTATATTCATTATTACCAGTATTCTTATTACTATGATCGTTATTATTATTAATACGGCAGGAAACGACAATATTCTCTTGTTGTTTGGTTTGAAAGGTTACTTTTGCAAGAGAGAGATGAAAACACAAAAACTATAATAATCATAATACAACCAAGCTAAGTATCAAAATTATATATAAACCTTGTGAACAGTGCATACCCACCATTTATATAAACTAAAAGGCAAGTTGACTATAATATTTTTTACTACTGTACATATTCTACTGTTAACTACTGAATATTATGAGGAGGAAAATGTTGAAAATTTAGTTTTTCGTGGTGGTTTGGTTGTTGGAGTAAAATAAAAGTGTATAAAGTTGGCCCTAGAGGAGAAGGACGCGACCTGTTCATTGCAAACGGCAATAACATAATGTGAGAGAGCATATTTAGGTACACTTATAACTGGTGTGTTATGTAGATGGAAATGGATTGAATTGAAGTTTTTCAGTTTTTGTTTTTCTCTAAATGTGTACATCTCTCACACTTTATATAATATATGAATGAATGGAAAGATGGAGGGTGGTAGTGGTAGCGGTAGCAAAACAGCAAACCCAAAAAAGCAGAGCGCGTTTGTGAAAGTCTTCTTCTCTCTCTCCGACCCGACGGACGGACCCAACCAAACCATATAATAATATTTAATTGGCTGTAATAAAAATAAATGGGATTCTCTAATGCTGATATTCATGAAACCTACATTCTTCCATTTTCTAACAAAAATATAATAATAAAACTTACATATATGCGCCTAGAATATATATACTGTATATATAAATTTGGGTAGAGTAGAAGAGAGCTACTGTACTGATTGTGATTGCTTTGCGAGAGAGTTGAATTTTCTAAGCAAAAAATATTTAACATCATCTCATCACCGGCGAGGTCGGTCGGTCGGTTTTTAGGTTGGTTTCTCATTTGTCAATGCTCAATGCGATGTATCATTTCACATTTTTCTCCACATAAAAATATGTATACTGAATACTGATGATAATGAGAAAAAATATATTGTATATTTTCTGATAATATATGTATATTTAGTTTTTAGAGTATTATTAGCAGTTATACAAGATGGTTTTGTGGACTAATACTAATACTTACAGAGGCATAGCTAAAAACTTTACTCTCCTCCGCCGGTGGTAACGGTAGCATTTCATATCACATCACATCTTCCCATCAAACCTTGTTTTTACTCTCTTTTCTCTCGACAAACAAACGAGGACATCAACTTCTTTCTCGTTTTTACTTCTTCAGCTTTTTGCTGGTGAGGGAGGAATGGATGGAGTGAAGAGACGAGCTACCCATAATAAGATATGACGATGTTGATGATCATGACTGTCATGATGATACCATGATGATGACGCGATTTCAGTTTCAAATCACATAATAAAAGCAAAAGCCCATCTTTACTCTTCATAAAGAGACATGTATGGATGTATGTATACTTACCAAACCAAACTGCACGCCATGTCATAGTCATGACTTTCTTCTTATTTCCCGTTTTCCAATGGAAAGCTATAGGTGGAGGCTGTAGGGCTGTGGTGGTGGTGCGGGTGGATGGGGTCATTAATTTGAAAATATAAAATCCATATTTTATGTATCTTTTTAGAGTGAGCAAGGCAAAGATGGTATGTAGTAAGTTAACTCACTAACTCTCTCTGCTTAAAATATAAAGGAAAAAGTAACGAGGTTGTAGAAAGTGGGAAAGAGTTTTTTTAGGCTGCTGGTGTTATAAAATGTGAATTGAAGATGGTGAGGAGGATGAAGATCATGATTTTAAGGAAATGTGTAGTTTGTAGTGTAGTAGTAGTTAAATGTAAGTATATATTATATTTTCGTTTTGTGGGTTGGGCTGCTTGGTTTTTTGGAGGAGCAATGAAAATGTATTTAGCTAATACTCTGGCTTTTTTAGGGGAAAGAATTATTAGATACTCTGTTAAGAGTATCTATTGGGTTTGCGATTCTGACTGTATCCCGTCCGGCCGTCCGGCCGTCCG
>JAQFXM010007200.1:0-12163 GCA_034693345.1 Entomobrya multifasciata | reverse complement strand
AATATATGGCAGTTTTGACAAGTTTCAGGTCCATAACTTTTGACCCCGTTGACCTTTTGGGGTCAATTTTTGTGGTGGAGGAGGACATGACCCTAGGTACCCTTGACCCAAGTTTGGTCCAAATCGGCCAATGCGTTCTCGAGTTATTGTGGAGACAGACAGACAGACGGACGGACATCGTGAAGTTAATAAGTGACTTCGTCACTTAATAACGCCTTTGAAGTTAACACAGGGTCACATGTACCATTTTACTGATGGATTTACATTTACCAATGGTTTACCATTTATCATCATTTACCCTGCTTGTGTTTATATTCGCTGTATAAAGACAAGGTTTGGATTGATCAAGCTTTTTGATGCTTTGATATGCCACATTCAATCAAGCCATGTTACAAAAATGGAATACCTAATGTTTGATTGATGACAGACTTTTCTCTGCTAGTGAGTTTTAAACCTAAAATTGAGATTCACATGTTTATTCTTTCTTTTCGTGACTGACTATGCATCCAAACTCCAACTTCTACCTCTAAACAAGAGTATAAGATGCTTCTCTCTCTCCACTTCCACTTACTTGTCTCGTTTGCCAAAATACAGTCAAAGCAAAAGTTTGACAAATGCATAACATTACCGGAGTATGTGATAAGAATACTTTTGTCATCATACCAAGATGAAGGAAGGAGGTGAACATTTTTTACGGCTATGTGAAACTTAGTTTGTCCTTGTGTTAGTATTGAGGCATATCTTTATGAAAATATGCATGTAAGCTCCAGTGACAGTTACATGGTCAATAGAAGAAAATGAATATATTTTGAGTATCCATTCTATCGATAAAGAGTCAGGAACAGGAAGAAATACAATTTACAAGGAAGATAAATTTCAAATCGGTCGTAGTATGAATATCAAGAAAACTTTGCATGTAAATCTTCCACGGTAAAAGTAACTGAGCAGAACCGTTTCATGTGCTGAGTTAATGTCCTGAAAACCGTATTGAAAATTATGTTGTATCATTTATATTTCTACTATAATATAAACTGTATGACTTCCTTATTTATCTGGGATACTATCTTGTGCGATACCACTCCCAAATCTCAAAATGCAGGTTGGGTGACAGACTCGGCATTGTGTTTTACACAATCATAATGTTGAAATTCGTTTTCCCTGATTACCTAACTCGTCTAAAGCTGCCTTAAGCGTGACCGTATCGCACAAAACATGAGTGGTCATGGTCTGTATTCATGTAAGATTTTTCCAAGAAAGTGCCAAAAGAATGAAGATGTCCGAACAGCAGGACCCCTCTAGACAAGCAGTGACATTAATCATAATCATACTCCAGTAGTGATTGGTGTGGGTGTATAAATAAAGTGAATGAAATGAAAAATTGCTAGAACATGAAACAAGTTGTATTGGTTGGTAGCGGTAAAAATACAATGGTGAAAGTAAAAAAAGTGGCACAGAAAGTGCATTTTTTATCTTATCGCGGTGACATATTAAGTCTATTTTGCCGTGAAGAGGGTGAAGTATATGACTGGCAAGAATTTCACTGAAAGAATTTATCTATCGATTTTAGTAACATGAATAACAAGTAGTAAGTGGAAAATCTGTAAAAATAAATATGAAACTAAGTTCACTCCACAACATAAAGTGCATTATCAGTTTTCCACACAAGATTGTCCCATTTTTAATCACAAAATGAAATTTTACTTCTTATCTCTAGTTTGTTAAATATACTTTATAATGCCGCCAATACAATTTTACGTGTTAAACTTTATGAAGTTTATATTTAATCTGTTATCTGTACTGTGACTTTGGATAAGCACAGACAAGCTGAAGTGTCAATTATTTATTTTAAACAATTAATTCAAATACGTCGTCAGTAAAATTTCTTATTTTCCAGTACAAAATTACTTTGCATTACTTAAGGTTTAAATATGTACATAAATATTCGAAAAGCCGGAGGGAACAGGATTACACCGAAAATGATCAATTTTCCTATTATTCATTATATCGAATTATGCAATCCAATTTCACCCCTTCCCAAAGTTGGAAACTTTAATATGTAGCACGAGCATGTAATATACATATATGCCCTGCCCGAATTACCATTAAATTTTCATTATAACTGAAATATTACAAGCTATTACTACGAGATGGTCTGTAAAGTATAAACCATTATCGGTTATTGTTGAACTCAGAATATTATGCGGAACACAACTTCTAGCTTTAAAATCGTCGTTTGCTCATATACTCATTTAACCGTAACACATTATGTCTAGCCCACCACCACTCCGCCCCAACAAATCTCATCCATTTTTGCTAATGATCCATCATCCCGAAAACTTTACACCATTAGCGTCACTTGAGGAATTATAAACAAATACAAAATCGATTTGCTTTGCGGTTATTGCTTACAAAAAAACCGTAAACGTCCATCCAACAATTTCAGTTTAGAATGACTTGAAATGTCTTCAATGCTTGTTTTATTGGAATTTCAGTACCCTATTCCAGTAGTTTCATAAATGCCACTGAAGCGTCGTCGCTGTCTTTAAGTAAGCCAAGCATATGAAGAAAATAAAAAAGCATAACGCTTTACAATAAAAGGATGAGTTTGCCTTTTCCCTTTCTCTAAACTGACACAAGTGAAAGTGCTTATTCAAGTAAAAGCCCATTTTCCTTCTGCAGTTCTGCTTACACGACAACGACTCTGAAACTATCCATCTATCTCCTTTAAGCTTTCTCTTTACTCGCATTGTCGTTCTTTCCTTCAGAGAGAATCATGTATGCACGTTCACACGTACTCGTTTTCTCTTCCTTTTAGTGGTAATAGGAGCATCAGCAAATTATACGCGTTTTCCTGAATGGTGTTTGTAAAACCATTTCTCTTCAGATGAGCATTTAAATAGCAACTATGAACTAGTACATGTTTGTTGTTGAACAAAAGGAGAACCCGAGAAACTGAATATTTGTTCATTTTACGCGCAAAGTATTTGTTCCTTAACGAGCCTCCTTTTTAGCATTTTATTTAACATGCTGAAATTGTCGTCTTTCTGCTATAGGGAGAAAATGGAGAACCGGTTCTTTTATACTTGCTCCATTAATTAGTTATGCCAAGGAAGGAAGCTATTCATCACAGCTTAAATCAAATTCTTGGAACTAAAACGTACGTGCATGTATACATGTATGTTATGTACACAAGGATGGAGAAATTGTTACGATCTAGACATAAAACGTCTGCATTAGATTATTATTGCTCAACGAATTTTTTTTGCATGTTCTAAATCAACAATGTAATATTTCAGCGAACAAGTATCGTCGTTCACGTTTTTTATCTTTTAGAAATAGGAATAGTAAGACGTGCCATGATGACATGTGGCGATAATAGAATTAGAAGAGAGAAGGGAAATACTTGGTTTTGACTGAAGATTGTTTGTACCACTAACTCTGTACTATATAACCTTAGAGATGTCAAACTACCAACTGCGAACTATTCGAATAGCTTGTCCACTCAAATAATTTGCCTGCTATATTTTTTTGAAAGCGTTACAAACAACTTGAAATTACATCGCTATTGAAACATAGTACAGAGTTGGTTGGAAGCTTTGTCTTCATTTTTTAACACGGGGGTATACACAAGTTTCCGCTCCTTCTATATTAGTTGAGCTCCATTGTGGCGATGATTAAGCTGAATTTTAAAGTGAAATCGAGTTTTGCAATAATCTAAATGGAGAATAAAATGGCAAAACTCGTAAATATGCTGTATGATAAAATTTTGAACATCAATCTTTATATGAACCCTAAAAAGGCGAATTTAATATATACCTCCTCCAACAATTCAAGTTTAATATTCCTTGTGTCGGTCTATGTAGGTAGTAGAAAAGCTCTATGCTTTCATAAATCTTTACTGTCGTCTATTACAATTTATGAGTGTTACAAACACAACATACTTAATAGTTTCTACTTTTAGTGCTTTCTTAGTACATTCGCTATATTGCAAACTTATGAACAAAGCAAAACAATTCTTTTGTTTGTACCTTACAATGCCGATTTTTCCGACAATACTCCCCCTTTTCCCAAATATGGTACCTGTAACGTTGCCTAATCAGTTTCTTTATTTTTAGCTGCTACTTTGTAAAGGGTTGTAAGTTGCAATACCATCTTACGCGAAAATCAGTTTTCTTTAAAAGTGCCGACAGTACAACTGTCTTTTTATATGAATTTTTTTGTGGTTTACGTTATTGTAAAAGTTTTTTTAAATTATTGGAATCCATATATATATTTGCTTCTTTAAACCTTTTTTGCGAATAAAAATACATCAATATGCATGCACGCACATGATAGTTATTTTTAAGTGTATACAAAAGAGGAAATGAGTCGATTTCCAGATGTAGACGTTGTTTGATATATGCATTAGGTTAAAGTGAAAATTACCAAGAAAAGTAAATAATTAAAGAGCTCCTGAGTAAAATAACGGGTTTGGTTTTAGCAGTATGGGTGTCCAAAGATTGATGACCCCGGAGGGTCCGCTGGACCTCCGATTCTTCACAACGTCAGGTTGTCATGTGCTATTTGGGAGGCAAGCTAAGATTCCCTTAAGAGACAACCATGCATGTAAGAAAATCTGGATGGTTTATTTCATATACTTACCGAAACTTCTGAGGCTCTTGTAGTTGGATGAATGCAAACAGGTAGCTGAATACTCTTGCAAGTAGCGGATGATGATGTGAAGGAGCGATTAGTCTGAAGCCCCACTCCATGATTCCATAACGAATACACATCAACTTTACCTTTACCACTACTTCTAAAGCTCAAAATAGGAAATCGTTTACATGCTAACGTGCTCAACGGCTTACAGTTGATATAAGAATTTGATAGAGGCAAGTTTGTCTTTCCACATGGTATTGAGGAGGTTGTCGCTGGTGAGAGTCCTTTTCTGGCCACCCATGTGACGAGGCCACTGCTTCCACTTCCAACATTAAAGCTGCTATTGCGTCCAATAACAGTATAGCCGCCATTAAAACTTAAGAAGGCACCACGAAAATTGGCCATCGTGGCAGAGAGGTAGGTATATGATGATAACTATTCTAGGTTGGATTTCTCTCTCTGACAGACACACTTTTTCAAGTGTATCCCTCTTCTCCTTCCCGAAAATAAACGTACTTTATACCCAGTCCCAAGTCATATCGCACAAATAACCCAGTACTTTAACTTGTAATTCCGGTGTGGATAATGAAAGTAATAATTCTTAAATGACCGGATAATTTGAATATACAAGTTTTGTATGCGATGTAAAACTTTTACTAATAATATAATATATGTTTCTACTCATACACTCAACTTTCAATAGGATTCCGGCGGATATCTATTTTAGCACAAATTATATGAAGTTCTTTTTGCACTTTCCTAAATATACTCTAAGCACATACTCTAGTATTCGCTAGTATACATATATATCTTTGAATGAAAACATGAAAACCACAACTAAACTACGGGTGCATGCTTGTACCACAATCCACAGTACCAGTAACTATATAGCTTCATCACTTTTTCACACAATCAAGGAGAACCTCGTCTCGTCAAACTCAATTCAAGTAAAGAACACAGTGGCAGAAGCAATAGTTGTTTGGTAACATGTAGTTTTGACGATGGCGAATCCGGTTTTTCGGAAATTCAAGCCTTCTCCCAATTGTGTACTCAACGGACTACACACACCAGAAGAACCACACCAATTGTTTGTTTCCCTGTCTCCTTATTCTCTCTCAGCTCAGCAAACTTCCACTGAGTAATTCCACTTTTGCCAGTTTTACGGAAATGCAGAACGTAATCAATCAGTCCTGATGGGAAGTGAATGAGTAGTCTACGTACGAATTATTGCTCTTTAGAACTACGATTCTCCAAGGAATACTACAAGAGAACGATTGTCAGTTGCCACACTCTCTCTCTTTATTGCCTCTTTTTACAGTATTTCATACGAGCAAAGTGAGGAAAATGGATTTTTCACTTATTTCATTTTGTTGAAGATAACTACTGCAGTCGAGTCTTCCATGGGGGATTTCCAGTTCCAGTTCCTGCTAAAAACCTTCCGTTGTTGTATCCCAGCTCTAGACAAAATAAATCATTGTTAAAATTAAATGAATGATGAGATGATATAATGAAAAGTTATAATTATTCCCAAAAAACATTAGTGTAGTCACCCCGAAATATTAATGGGCAATAATAATTGGAATTTTGTTTCATTATTTTCACATTCTCATGTGTACACACTTTATGCTGATTACCGCAATCGGGTAAAGTTATAATAAGAATCAGGGACATAGTCTCACTATATTTCAATTTAGGATTATCTTGTATGTCACCGACGAATGGGGACATATAAAACGAAATGGAGTAGATAAAGATAACTATATACTACACACTGCCGGAAAGAATATGTAAATAAAAAATCAGCACATGAACAATCATTGTTTGCATTTGTCCACATTTTATACGCTCGATTTCATGCATCGTACAAAAAACATGTGTTGCTAGTTCAGTAGGTAGTTTAAATAAGTGGTATGCACATAGATAATTATAATCCTTAAAAACGAAGTACACAAATACAATATATGAGATAAGTAGTTTGAAATAAAATCATATACCACAAGTACAAACTTTTTAACATTTACAATTTTTTAACAAGTCCTTCTACACAAAAAAGAGATGTGTTTGTATATTATGTATCCCATAGAAGATATGATAATGAACAACTACCATATATTTAAAACACTTCAAAGTTACTCACCGACCGCACTGTTGTGTTTGAAGATTCATGCTCATTCAAAACGGTTAGTTAGTGTACATTACGTAGTAAATTTGTGAATACATGCGTGCCAAGTATTGGTTAATTGCTAGAATGAAATAACTTGGTTTGGTGAGCCACGTTCCACGATCTACGCTGTGGAATAGTGTTCTTTTGTGTACATGTGGACGGAAACCGCAATGACATTAGGAGTTCCTTTAAACAATACATATGTATGAGTCAGTCAGTCAGTCAAAGTTATCAGCTCGCCTCGACCGACAGCAGCAGAGCATTTCAAATATATTATTCACATACTGCAGCTTATATAAAATCGTCTTACATTTTTGCAGAATTGAATACAATGCTAAGCGTCAAGTATGCAGTTCTGTTGGAGATGAGTATAATATGCTTTACTACAAATAGCACCATGTATCTTTGTGTGAACATTTTTTTAAACAGTACAATTGTGAATCACTGACATTTTGTTCAAGGCAATTTGAGCAAAAAATGTATGAATTCTCTTGCACATTGGAGTTTTCAGCTTTCAATCATAATATTTCTGAGAGCATATTGTACAAAATGTAATGTAGCCTTGGGGCACTTGAGTTTCCTTAAGTGTTATACTGGAAGAGAGCTCTTCATACAATAAAATAATGCAGAGAATAGAGATGAATTTAGCTCTGATATTATTGGAGTCAGCAATGCATGGCATAGCAGTATTTTCTTTTAAAAATGCATGAAAGTATCAAAAATTTGAGCATGGTACAAATTACAAATATGAATATACATATATATGTGAAAATGTCGTTTTTTACGTACAATTTTGCTTTGCATTGCTAATTTATTCAGTATGATAGCTAGTATTTCATAAATACTTCATGTACTCGTTCTTCTAGCTCGACTAAAAACCGAAAATAATGATGTCATCCCAATTTTCGCTTCCTACAGAGGGAATAGGTACCGCATAAATTTTTTACTTGGTTTTTTATTGGTATAGATAAGTATATTCTGAGCGATGACTACAACACACTAATAAAAGCTTGAAAGCAATAAACTTGGTTACTTATTGAAAGGCGTGTTGAGAAATCCTAAACTCAGTTCCATTTCCTTTCATCAAGCATAAGTCCATTAATGGAAATGAAATCACTAACTTGTACTCTGAGCAAGAGACATTCGTGGTGGTGATTTCATATAAAATAGTAAAATGCTTGATGCGTTTTCGACTTTATTATTTTGCTACATGGAAGTGTATTTTCATTATCATCTGAATGAGTAGCTAGCTTTTTCTGAAATATTCAATAATGAACTCTTTCAGATCCATCATATTTCATTAGTGTTACTCGGAATATCAAATGAAAGCTTTTATGTGAGCTTTTATTCTATCCATTGTCTTGTGTAAATGAGAGTAGTCAAAAAGCTGCAGACAAGAAAAATAATCATCCATCTATCTAAAATAACACTAGTGCCTACAATTGACTATTGTATAGTGTTCACAATGCCTCCTTTTTACTTGAAAGACTATTCGCATGATACACAAGAATAATATCATCATTGAATAAAAATAACATTAATCCCTGTTTAAAAATCAATGTGCTATGCTGCGCTTTCCTCCACGACGATTGAAACCAATAATATAAACCTTGCAAGCTGGTAATCAATCAAGGATGGATACAAATTATACAATTGTACACACACAAAAAACTTTGTTTCTGAACTGAGATGAGACATGAGTAGTCTGAACAGGCAGCGAAGGTCACTACATGAAATTTCATGCAAATGTAAGAAGTTCAAACGAAAAAAGAATTTACGATTTATACCTCCCAGAAATCGAAATAAACAAATCAAACATACGTAATTTATATTTCTTTTACTACCTGATTATAAGCATTTTTATTACTTTTTTATTAAGATGTTGAATGAAATATCATTTACTGTGAAAAATAAACATTGTAAGATGCAGATGATGATTTCGTCAGAAATTTACATTGATACATTAACTCATGTTTTGAGATTACCCAACTCAACTTTGAAACTCAATGTTCGCAATCGTCCTCTATATAGAAAATTATCAAGCAGATATTTGGCGTTTTTTAAACATTGGCTATGAAATAATTATGGCAATTAGTTTTTTCAGCTAATATGTTCCTTACTTGATAACGCACTTGATAACAGTTCATCAATCTGCAAAAAACGACTTTATCTTTTAATTAAACTTGTACGCGAAAACTCAACGATTAAACCTTACGTTTTAATAAACGCCATAAGGATGTTTAACTGAATGTACTAAGGACATTTGGACTCATGTCAGTAAGACTGCTTACGAAAGTAGAATGACAGAAATAATATTGATATTTACATTGGTAGACGGATATATCCTTTAATTGGTTCTAACAAGTGTTCCTATAATTTATGCATTGCAGTCAACACACCTATTATTTAAACTTTATCAACGCTAATGTGGCTGTTATCTGTAGCTTGTGTCACAACTCGTAACATAGTACATTTGCATGAATTTAATATTAATGTTATGTCTATGTATCTTCTAATTTAGTTAAAAACAGTTTGACAGGAACGAAATTGAAAACGAAAGGAAAACAAAGAATTAGCTGTGAAAATAGAAAGTTTCTTGTGTATTTTAACGTAGAATACACCAACTGTCACAAAATGTAGTGAAAATACAGCTATGAACAATACAGTTAAATTAAAACTGTTTAGTGAAATTCCATAGTCAAGTGAAAACAAACGGCTTACGTTAGTGAAAACAAACTTTATTTTTTGCAATGATTGAAGTTCTGTAGCATAACAAATGAAAACATATAAATACACAGGGATAAAAGAAATTCATGAGAAAAATGATTGCTGACGAAGTAAATTTCTAGCAATATAACATAACATAGCGTGAAAAGTGTGCTATCATAAAGCGTAATATTAACATGAGCCGGACTCAGCTGTCAAGAAAAATGCTTAATCCAAAAAAAGAAAGTTGCATGCTACACCTTATTTAATATGTACACATATAAAGGTACGAATTTGTCTAAAAGTGCTTTCACAACATAGCTAAATATATTAACAAAAAGTTGTGCTTATGAATGTTTATGCATGAAATATGAATGCTGCTGGAGAAAATAAAAGCCTACCTGTCGTACCAACCAAAAACCGTACACTAAAATACACACACGGATATGCATGCATGGCTATAACAAGAAATGCACATGTGAAAGCACGATAGACGTATACCGTTTTTTTGTATATTTCCATTAAAGTAAGATGAAAGTGTGGAATGTTGTTAGAACTCTGGAGTAACGAGAAAAACAAGCCTCACGGTGTTACTGTTAGATTAAAGTTTCATAGAGCTCAAAAACGGATATGCATAGTATAAAAAGAGCATGATGTATTAATATGTAAGAGCCCACGAGAATGAAAATGTTTATACTCAGAAGACAATATATATTCGCTAGACATTTTAGCACAGTAACGCAAGATAAATTTGTGCACATGCAATGAAAATAATACTAAAACAAAGGCAGAGAAGGTAAGGCACACTAGTGTATAATTTTATCCTAGGATTCCTTTTCAAAGAAATCATGAGGAGAAATTAGTGTATAAAACACAAGGGAAAAAAGTATGTAAATGAAGAGAATGTCGAGCCATAGAACCAGCGTTTTTTGGAGAACTAACCTAAAACTAGCTATATTATATGTGTAAACATATATTATGATCTCCCAACTGTAAAATAATAACTTACCTTCTCTTGGGTTAAGTTTCACGAACTAGATAATAAACGTAAAAATGATATTTCTATTTGTACTCAACTCTCGTGGCTAAAATTAACTAGCGTCAACGTCAACATACCTCCACCACTACCCAGCGTGTTTTGTATGTCACCATTGTACGCAATGCGTGCAACTAACCTGAAAAAAACGAAAGCTTGACGCGTTCTTAACAAAAGAGAAAATTGCCAGCTAGGGTGGAGAAAATTACTAGAAAATTTGGACACCATGCATGCATGCATGCACTAATGAACACAGTACAAGACATGTGATATAGAAGTATACATTATATAACGGTATGTATACTTTTGCCAGCCACACACTTTAACTATGTATATGATTACATTTTACAAAAGAGTATGAGCTCCAGGTAAAAACGGAATTTGTCACTGACATGTTACTCGGTGTTGGCATTTTGATCATTTCTTCCTGTGAAGAAGAAAGATTAGGAAGAAGTTAAAAATACGAAAATGAGAATCGATGAAAATCGTTATAAGTTTAGCAAAAGAAATGAAATTTTCTTCGTTTTTGTGCTTTCACAAGTTATATTTAGCTCCATATATTTGTATACTTTCATGTAAAATATTGTATGTACGACTATTGGAAAAACTTTTACAAAGTTTGAAAGAAAATTTGCTGCTTATCATAAGTAGAAATGGGGGAATCAATTCTAAAATTGTACTTCTTTAAATTTCTTCCTTTCTCCATCCCTCCCCCTCCCACTGATGGAAAAAGTAAAATACGTAATGTAACATTCATAAGGAAAAAAATAGACTACTTATTTGAAAAGAACAAAATTGCATGTAAAGGTGGATAACTCACCATTTTTATTTGGCTGAGTTGCGTATACGCTTGCTTACGCTTACACAAAAAGGTATATATATTTACACGACATCATTCGATACGCTATAATACGTGAAAGTACCAAATCGATCAAATGTCTTGGAGCGTTTTTTCTGCCCTCGCTTGTAATAGTTGTTCCTGTAAATTTCGTCTTACAGAAACATGACAAAGAGCTTTTACTTTCATCGAGGGACTGAAAACTAGAACAACCGACGAGGCATGACTTGACTCTGTTTTTTTTAAAAAGAACTCCTTAAATCTAATGTCAGTCAGGAAATCACCATTGTAAAAGAAAGAGGTTACTACACTAATAAAGGCCTATCATGCTCGTGTACCTATAACAAAAAAATTGACCATTGCAACACAATTTCAAGTTTATATCGTTTAAAGCTATAATACTAATATTCGATACTGCTGGAGCTTGTACAAAATTAAGAAATGGTGGTTTTTATGTGGAATGAATGACATGAGTGTTGTGAGTGAGCATGACCCGTAGGGCGACTGTGGCATCCTGTAACTCTTGTAACGTAACCCAATGTATTGTTCATTTTAACTACATCCATCCATTCTACGAAAGGAAAAATCTAGAAAATGGGTGCCTTGTGAAATAATATTTACTGTAGATTCCTCGCCTGACTTGGCTTCTGAGGCTAACATATAGCCTCAATTTCCTTACCATTAAATAAAATATATATGTTCATGTGATTGTCCGACGCTTCGCCAAAACGACGTTGCACCAAATTTGCATTTTTTCCACTCGGCACCTTGTGCCCGACAC
>JAQFXM010007199.1:0-12165 GCA_034693345.1 Entomobrya multifasciata | reverse complement strand
TTTGGGTTCAGTGTTTTGCTTGTGTGCATGTGTGGGGCGACGAGTCACTTTACAAATTGCTTTCGCACCAGCTTAATATCTATTTCATATTCTTCCCAGCTATGCCTCCTAGCTGATGTATAAAGCAGGAAACCAAATTGGGTAGCAAAAGATTTTAAATATTAATATGCTCACTTTATCTTAGCATGAGGATTTTTGGACGTGATCTATCGGTGAACCACCGTGAAACCATTTTACCAGCAATTTTGAATGGATTTTTTAAAAAGTATTGAACGTCTCTTCCAAACAGTTTTACAGTTAGGCGGATGCAATTGTCGCATGAGGTTCCAAATTCCTAGATATATGATAATTAAAGTAAAAATGTGTAGTATTCTGACAAAAAAATTATATTTGTTATTTTCATGTCATTGTGACTTTTGAATTGAAATGTGATCTTCAATGTTGGCAACAACATTCGGGGAGAAAACACCATAGAATTTTGAGAGAATATTGGCATCCTTAACTATTTCAAATTTTGAGTTAGACGTACAAACAAATGAACAAATAGTCGCATTCAAAGTTGTTTTGTAAGGAGGGTGGGGGAAGAATGTAGTATGTGCCAGCAATTCATGCAAAACCAACACGCAATTCAAATGCAAAGCGTGAAGATGGTATGTATGTGTTCGCATTTGTCTACCAGTGCCTAGTTTGGAGTTTAAGGCCTAGTAGAAGTTGTGATGCTTTGTCCTTTTTTGCATCAAATTAACACTCATTTAGTCAAACGCATTGAGAAAAGTAAGTACCGCATATTTCAAAATTCGTGAACAAAGAGCTGACTTTTCTTGGAAATTCATAGACAGCAAATATTTTGGCCTATGTGTAACATTTACTTTTACAAATTGATTTGATTCAGTATTACTTATTACATTAAGAACATATGTATTTTTTGCTAAAGATTGCATTTGATTTTTTAATATAAATTTGTGAATATATTGCATACTTGAAAAATATACATTGTTTGTGGAAGATATTGATATCTTATCATTATTTTTCATGCGTAATTTAAAAAACCATATTCGATATTTCACGTTCAAGGATAAATGATTATAATCGTTCTGTGGTTTGGTTGCATAAAAGTATTAATGTCTGAGGCAAACTTTAAACAGTTATTTTTGTGACTTTGAGGAAGTCGAACAGTACCAAATTGTGAATCAAATCAACAAAGTTTTCTAAAATGAAGACGTCCATTTATATTTTTCTTGCTACCATTTTATATGTTTCTGTAGTAACAGAAGGTAAATGTAAATTGGTTTAATTTTTGAATTTATGTATGTCAATTTAAATTTTAACTTAAAAATTTACAAATTTTTACAGCTACTAAATGCCATGTTTGTGGTTATATGACTGGAGTTCCCGACGAAGTTATTCAGGAGCCATGGAAATCCCTTCTTGACGAATCCTGCAAACTTGACAGCAAGCCAAATGACAAATTTATCCAAACTTGTCAAGTATTTCCTGGCTTTGAACAAAATGGTATGCTTTTATTTTACATTTTTTTTGAAAACTTTAGCGAAATATGGAGAAATGTTAATTTTGTAAGTATTAATTTAGAGATTGGTTGTGCAACGGGATCTTTTAAGGGAACCTTGCCTGAAATTGGGGTAAATGAAGAAGCTGAACTTACTGTTAGGGGATGTTTTCCCTTATTAGAGGGAATGACAGACATCTGTGAAGCCTATACCAAAAGTCAACTGGTTAATATTCCAAATTTACCAGCGAAATTAGTGGCTGCGTTTGAACAGCTGCCTGAGGATTTTACGATAGAACTTTGTGTTTCTAAGGAGACTGGAAATAATAACGGCAATGCTGGATCTTTTATTAAAGTTAATATAGCATTGTTGGTTCTTTCAATTTTATGCTTTGTATCAAAAATTCTGTGAATGCCTTCAAATGCATAAATAAAAGACTTGAATAAAAGTAAACTAAAATTTAATACATCTCATCACATTTGTTTTACACTTGAAAAATTAGGCAATTTGCCATGGTTCGATAGGTTTTGGGTGTGTTATGTCACTTGTGTGATTGCATATATTTTTACGTTATAATTTGTGTCACTGTAAATTTTAAGGATATCATACTTATTACTGACTTCCTGATTATTCCGTGCAATTTCGTGGCTTATGTGATCTATAATTGTGGTGAAATATTGGTCAGACGATAATAATTTGAGGTTTGACTCGTCTGTATCGTCACAAATAGAGATTTACTTACCTTTCAAATAGATTGATATCACTAACCCTGCTGACGTTACAATTGCATAAGGTCTAAAGTTTTAAAGCTTATCGCAAATTCCAGTTGACAAAACAGTCAAGTGGTATGTGCTTTATAATTTGACAATGAAGCGGTTTTTTCGGTATCTACAAAAGTTATTGACTTATTTTTAAATGGAACGGCGTATGTTTCTTGTTTAAATAGAACTTCTAACAATCGAAATTTATCTTAAATGATGAATATAATCTTGCACAGAAAAACGTATTAAAACTATATTTTATCTCGTAAAATATATTGGGTTGAAGTTTATATTCAAAAAGGGACATCAGTGGAGTATAATTCATAATGTCCATTCCAAAGGAACTTGTATTCGACAGAGATGTAATGAAGTAACTATACTAAAAAATCGTACAATATATTATCATTTATAAAAAATGTTGTTATCAGTATCATGATGAATAGGAAGTTAGTAAAAATCACAGAGTATACATAGAACAGAGGAGCTAATCAGTCAAAATCTCATGTAATCGGTAATGTACCAGTGTATCCATGAAGATTTTCAACTTGCACAAAAGTACTCAGAAGTAATAGCTAAATGCACTTCATAGGCTAGTAAAAGCAGATCTTATTTGAATTTCATAAACAAACTTGAATTCAAGCCTTCAAAATTTTTGGTCGCTATGTTATAATGGTACATTACCACTTACATGCCTTATAAGCAGGAAAATATAGTTCTGTTCCGATCTAGTTATATTCATTTATCTATGGTAAAAATAAACCCAAACTAAAGCAGAGGTGAATCAAGTGTTTTTAATATCAACTCATGATATTTTTTGACTTTACTGTTTTTAAAGTTACTGCATATTCTCGACAGATTATGCCAAATTACTGATGCGAACAGTATGAAACCAACTGAAATAACAAAATACTTGAACTATCAATATTTTAATTTAACCTGGGCGTAAAGATTTTTTCGACGTGAACTATCAGTGGAGATACTATTTCCCTAACAATTTTGAATTGAAAATGTTTTCAAAGTAATGAACGCCTCTTCCAAATAGATTGACAGTTAAGCGATTATATTTCTCGTGCTTATTTCCCAATTCCAAACTGAATGGTAGTTAAAGTTAAATGGTCTGGCATGTTCCTGACAATGAATAATTCACTTATGTTGTTTGTCTGTCACGGAAGTAACTTTTCAACTTATATATGGTCTTCAATGTTGGCAAGAGGGTTTGGGAAAAATAAACTAAAGCGGTAATCCATAACATATTGAGAGATTATTGACAACTTTAATTATTTAACATGTTGACAGCAAATATTTTGTTAAAAGTAAATGGAAGCAGTAGAAATAAATGAACAAATAGTAGAATTTGAGGTTACGTAATAACAGTTAATTATACAAGTCAGCACGCGCTTGTACAAGCTCAAAATTATTCATGTCATCTGTCACAAATTTCCTATTTATTCTAGGTCACACAATTTAATCATACATTTGAAGAATGGTATCCTAAACTATAAATGTATTGTTTGAACACGTTAATTTAAATGATTTCTCTGTATGTGTATTATTGTTTACATGTTTGAAAACTTTAAATTAAAACCCAAATAAAACTTTTAGATGTCTATCAACCCCAGGTAGATATTTTATTCTGCTTCATACACTTTCAGGCTCTGGATAGCTGAAATGAAAACACGAGAAGCAAAAACTTGTACGAATTTAGATTTACTTGATGTGCGACTTATGACAAATCGAGTTCTTTTTTTCCTACAACTCCTGTTCTGGTACCAATTTCTTTTAACAATGCTTGTAAAAACCAATATCATTTCTGACTTAGAAAAGAACTTGAAATATTTGCAGAAGTCTAGTTTGTTACCATGTCTAAGGTATCCTTACGATCTTCACGTTAAAACTACAATTTACAATTCCTACTTCAAAGCTAACAAACAGTACCACAATCATCACTGGAAAATCCATTTCGTATCTTCTACTTTTATGAGCATTCTTTGTATATTGAAGACTCTCACAGATCAAAATTCAAATTTCGTGTACAAAGTCTTTGGATATTGCAACATATACTTGTACGTAGGTCTTTGCTATCACTTGTATTTCCATCAACGAAATGCGCACAGTTTATGTAACATTTATAACGAAGTAATCTTGTTTGAAAAAGGCTACGAAAACATTAATAACTGTACACATCTTTTGAAATTTTGGAATCCTAAAAACAACAAAAAAAGTTTGGCTTGTAAAATACTTTATACGAAATTTCAGGACAAACTATTTAGCTACTCCAATATTTTTGGGAATTTGTGCTCTAATATTTCCAAATGCTCCGTGGAGTATTTTACCAAATTTTATCGTAAAATGGAGAGCACCATCAACTGGAATTTTCTCAGCTGTTGCAAATATTATGCTTCGATGCCTCCAAGGCTTATATACTTATTACAGTTGGAGGTTAGCTTGTGTTGTGGCAGACCTGGCGTCAACGTTTTGTCTTACTGCGTCCCATTATTCTATATACGCCGTAGGTGTTGCTGTGAAAAGGTAATTACAATTTGTCAAGCAAAACATTGAAGAAGTTTTTTAGAGGCAAACTATTTTATACATGCTTCTATTTTTTCAGGAACTTTCTATCAAAAAATGGCATCACTGATTTATGCAAATGTGTTTCCATGCACCGTCAATTCCAGATTTTAGCGGTACTTTATAACAGCATTATGCAAAAGACGATAGCTCCATTTTATATTATCTTATCACCAACCCTATTTTGTGTTGTATTGTATACACTGATGTCTATGGGAACTACAATTGATGGTTTATCATTAATAACCTTGACTATTATATTTGGAATTGCTTTATCTCAAAATTTTATTTGTTTTTATTTCGCTATACAAGTTTACAAGATCAGCAGATCGATAGTCAATTCTTGTGGAACAATTCAAACGATATATAAAACGAGGACTGGAAATGCTTTGTCTACAAAACTTTTGAGTAGGTATTGGAAAAGTTTTCCGTTAGTGAAAATTTACTTTTTGGAAGGAAATTTCTTTGAAGATTGTACATCTCTTGTTATTTTGCAGTTTTCGGTTGATCAAGCTGTCAGTCTATTTTTAATGGGTAATAAGTAATGTTCCTGAATATTTATATGTATAATTTCAATGTTTATGTCTATAAATGAATGAAATCTTTGAAAGGAAAACCGTTAAGAAAATACGCATAGCAAAAGCAAAATTGTTATGCATTTATGATGAAAGATTTGTAGAATAGCAATCAAAGAGCAATAAAGTTTAATTTTCTTTGTGGCATTATGCGTCTAATGGTCTGTTATCTTTTATGAAGCTCATTTTCATTTCCGAATGCAATGGCTTTTTAATGTGGACAAGCTATACCTATTTACTTTTACGAATTTAATCTCTTCGGTAAGGTTACAAATTAAAATTTGTTTTTCTAAGGATTCTCATATATAGTTTTTAATTAGAATGCTAACCTCGTTGAGTTTGCTTTTGTACAAAAATAATCAGTCGTGCTCATAACAACGATCGACCTGAAGGATAACAAGACCCATTTATATTCACTTCCAAGTATGAATTCCTGCCAAGTTTATTTAGCAACCAAATCGTTATTTGTGTTTCCAAATTTCAAAATGGAAAAAGGTATCGTTGTTATCCTATTTATCAGCACAATTCGTCAAAATGTTTATGCAATGCTTTTCAATCTGAAAATAATTTTTGAAAAATACAATTACTGTTTTAGTTTTGTAATTCGAGATCTTAGCTGACATGGACATTATAGGTCAAATCTTTATCTACCAGAACAATTAACAAATCCATATCTAAATAATATCATAAGAGAAAACCAAGCAGCCAAGATTGATGTTCTGATGGTACAAGCCAAAAACAAGTTTGTGAATTCAGAATGAATGCATATACTCTAAATAAGGCACAAAATTAAAATATTTGGACAATTTCGTCTAGGAGCCACATATAAACTACTTCAATATGCCTGGAAATGGACACATTGTGCAAGCTAAAATTGTAAAGGTGGTCTTAAACTGCATGAGTATAAAATGTAAATTTTTACATGGCATGCTAAACTACAAGTCAATACTTACATATTCTTTTTCTGTGTAATCACGTGTCTCTACGTATGAAATTTGGAATATGAATTCTTAAACGCGATAAGGATTTTTATGTAAGCTTCCACTGTTATTTTAATTATGAGTATTCTTATACAATAACTAATTAAAAATAAACCCGTTCGGCACCAACATTTCCACTGCTCATTATTTTAGCAGACTCGTAGATTGCCATATTTTTGTATTTCAGGCCGAGTAAATTACAATTAAACTTTTTTTTCGTTTTGTAACTTGTTATGTTGCAGATTTGGTTATTGATTGTTCTACGGCATTGCTTTGGTTTCATAAGTTGGTACTGGTTCTGCAATTTACATATTTTGACACTGCTTTGCTGAAAAATGGAAAAGCATATACCATGCATTTCCATTTTGGCACCTTTAAATAAATGATTGCTTTAATGAATTTGTCAGCCCTTATAGCCATTCAATATTTGTGATATGATATTTCTTCAATTTTATATCCTTGAATATATCAGTCAATAATTCAGTATGCTATAAGTTTGTATGAATTGTCAAGTAAGCCCGATATATACTTTAAAGTAAAGGTATTAAAGTTACGTCAGTGTTGGCTAGAATTCGATTAGTGTCGCTTGCAAATGCCAAGATACTCTACAACTAAACCTTAAAGAATAGCTTAGGAAAGTCCAAAAAATTTATCATTGTTGTAATACTCCTTCCAAAATGCTTGTTTTGACTGATATCGTTTCTGAGTTAGAAAAGAATTTGAAGTACATGCAAAAATCCAGTTTGTTTTCATTTCTAAAATATCACATCCAAATTCACATTAAACCAAATAAATACGATTCTTACTTTAAGCCAAATGCAAAGTATCTCGAAAGTCACTGGAAAATCCATTTTATTACAGCCACATTAATGACTATAGTTAGTATTTGCAAAGTATATACAGACCAAAGTTCGATTTTAGTTAATAAGGTGTTTGGATACTGCAACGTCTACTTAATTGGTGGTATTTGCTATCACCTGTATTTCCACCAACGAAATGCTAAAAATTGGTGCTGGATTTATAATGAGGTTATTTCTTTCGAAGAGCGCTATGAAAACCTAAGCACCAATGCTACGGAAAAGTTGAAATTTTGGAATCCAAAGAACAATGCCAAAATTTGGTTTGCAAAATACTGCATTCAAAATTTAAGAGGCAACTATTTGACGATACCAATTTTCTTGGCCTTTCTCGCTCTAATTTTTCCAAATGCCCCGTGGAGTCTTATACCAAGTTTCATCGCAGATAGAAAACCAACTTCAACTGGAAACTTTATGGAAGTCACAAATATTGCGTTACGGTTTGCATCAGCTTTGTATACATATCATACATGGAGGTTGGCCTGTGTTACAGCAGACCTTGCGTCAACCTTTTGCTTGACTATAGCTCATTACTCTATATTTTCTGTGGGCGTTGCCGTTGAAAGGTACTCAAATTATTATCTGTAGTAATGAAACATTGTGATAACTTAACGATTGTATTTTGCCATTGTTGCAGAAAAATGGAACTCATAAATGGAGTAGCCAATTTAGAGATGTGCGTTTCCATGCACCGTCAATTCCAAGTTCTAGCTAGAGCTTACAACAACATTATGCAAAAGACTGTTACTCCATTTTATCTCATTTTATCACCGACCCTGTTTTGTGTTGCGGTGTATACCTTAATGGAATTGGGTACCAATATTGACGGAATGTCACTTATCACGTTATTTGTAATATTTGGCCTTGCTTTATCACAAAATTTCATTTGCTTTTATTTTGCTATACAAGTTTACAAAACAAGTAAGTCCATTGTAAACAAAAAAGGTATAACTGAAGACAAACAGAAAACAAACTGTGAAAATAGATATTATAAAAAGCTGTTGAATAGATATTGGCGAAGCTTCCCACTTGTAAAGATTCACTTTTTGGACGGAAACTTTTTTGAGGATTGTACATGTCTGGTTATATTACAATTTTCGGTTGATCAAGCAGTCAGCTTAATTCTCATGGAATAAATGTACACTAAAATTTGATTCAATACTGTCGAGCAATATTGTGTATATATTTTGTATTTTGTCAGTTTGTATAAGTTGAAGATGAACTAATCAACAAACACATTTGCGTACGATTATGAAATAAAGTGTAAAACAAATAAATGAATACTTAGCTTGAGAAAATGAATATATTTAATTTGTACTATTTTAAAATGAATTGTTGCGTTAGGCAAGGTTGTGGGTAAATATTGGAAAGTTCGGGTAGTTTAAATCACGGTGAGAGTTGTGGCATTTTTGGACTTATCCTTTGGAGTACATATCGTGGTCAAAATGAGTCTTGCATGAATAATTATAAACATAGCATTTAATTTTTAATATCGTTTTCATATTTAATTATAATGACTTTTTAAGAAAACATATTTTTGGTCAAAAATTAAGTTAAATTAAGTTATAATACATATTATACCAAACATTTGAGTTAGAATTCGAGATATTTCTCCCTTATAAAAAATACCATCTTGATGAGAAATTCTTCGAAGATGTCACATGTCAATACATTATACATTTTCTTCGGTAAAAATGCTAGTACTTACGATTCTAATGGACACTCAATATATCATATTTTCGATTATTTTAACGGAACATAAATGATTAAGTAAAAGTTCAAATGTCTTGTGAAAATGATAAGCAACTTAAAACAACGAAACTAATTTAATCACTTCATATGAGTTGTTAAATGCGCACCAAAGCTAAACAATTAAACATTTTGGACCAAAAATCGCAGGGAAGCAAATTATATAGAGCAATGTAGTTATGTTTCAGGCAACTTGATTCCAATTATATTTTCCATAACCGAACGGGAACCCGTTTTGGGGTATCTATTTAATTTCTCTCTTTAAAATTGTAATTAAACTCTCATTTTTACTCATTTATTACGAATGAATCCGTTTCGATTAGCTTATGTATTACAATTCCTATTCTTAATTTTGTTTTAAATAAACGTCTAGTTTTTAATTAAATATTGCTGTACCTATATTTTCCGTGTTACCCTTTAATGAGATTTTTCGCTAAAACAAATACTTATGCTCATAACTTGGGTTAAATGTAAGATGTGTTCAACCCCTTGTATTATTTTTCAAGTCTAAGTTCATTGCCAAGTCTAAATTCATTGTCAAGCTTACTGAGAAATGAAGTCCACATTCATAATTTCAAAAATCAAAATGGAAATGTTCCCAATTTTCATAATTCTTTACACACTTCATCATGAAGTTTTGGGATCGCTTCTCCACCTAGAAATCAATCATGAGAAATATCACCACTGTACCATTTTTGTCATCCGAGATGCTAAACAAAATGATCCAAAAATGATATTTCAATATCCACCTGAACAAATTACTACTCCATCCCTTAATAATATCATCAACGAAAATAAAGCCACCTACAATGAAAAGACTTTGTTAACCTGGGTGATAAAGGACTCTGAATATGCATTTGAGCAGATACACCAACACAAACCCAAACCAGAACTCGGAATCTCAACAGAAAAGTATAAAAATACGTTTAAGTTATCTTTCTCAATTATATTTACGGATCCCTACCAAATATTCTACGGAGCGAACTCACCAAAAGAGTGGACCGAAGAAATTAGTTTTACGAGATTTTGGGCGTTTTGGATAACTTATATCACATCAAACGGAAAACTTACTATTGCAACAGATAAAACTATTTGTTTTGCAATAACAGGTTACATACCAAGTAGTTTTGGAAATTTTCCGCATCACGAAGCTTTATTTATGGCCCCATTTGTTGTCTTGTTCGGACATTTGTCGTCTGCTCAAAATACTGGCATCGATGTCTTCAAATATTGGTGGGCATGTCGATACTGCAAACTTGAATTGGATACTTATAAAAACCTCAAAATATTC
The DNA here is from genome assembly GCA_034693345.1 of Entomobrya multifasciata. Taxonomy (NCBI): domain Eukaryota; kingdom Metazoa; phylum Arthropoda; class Collembola; order Entomobryomorpha; family Entomobryidae; genus Entomobrya; species Entomobrya multifasciata. Next base: position 1,876 of record JAQFXM010007199.1, on the reverse strand, counting down.
AGAGGTAACTTAAACACATCCATCTTAAATTCATTCTGGGACTTTAGTGTATTCCAAATATTTCCACAATATTTTAAAATATCCAATCCTCACAGACCTATTCTTAATGTTGCAAATTATATTGAAATGTTTGAAATACAAGGAATAAGGCGAATTCAATGCGATGATTCCACAGAATTTTTATTAAAGTACAAGTTCACAGCTATAACAGTAAACGGTCTATCAGGATGTTATAGTCCATCCATTCCACTGTTAAATTTATTAGCAGCAAAGATAAATTTTACAATTACATACGGTTTTATTTTGCCAGACTGGAGAAATTTTTATTTTCAAGCTTACATTACAATGATTAATGTTAGCCCTGCAATTATACCAGAATTGAATCCTAATGTGAATACAATGTTACAATATGATATTAGAAAAACAGGAATATTTTATTGCGAAGAAAAGAGTGTTAACACATACGCAAGTATTTTTGCTGTTTTAGGAGAACCTTTTGATTTACCAACTTGGATATGTATTGGAATTTCTGTAACATTATTGATTATTTATTTTGGATATTCAAGTTGTACTAATGAGTTTGGTTTAAGTTATTTATCACAAGCTTACTTTGAAGTTTTACAACTTTTGTTTCAAAGAACATTCAGTATAAAATACAAAGTACGAGTTGTATTCCTATTTTCATTTTTCTTTATTGAGTTCTTTTTCCTTTCATCGGCCACTGAGAAACTTACAGCTCCAGGGATTCCTTACGTGATGAATTCGCTAACAGAGCTATTTCAAAATGGATTTAAACTTTACCATCCTGAAATGGTTAATGGTATATCCAACGATTATGAAATTAAGCACGGGTATGGGAAGAGTGCTAGAGATAACCTTGCTAAGTTATTTGAACCATATTTACAAAATGAAGGTTTTCAGGGAAATAAAAGTTTGAATCCTTTTGAAAAATATTGGTGGTCATACAACGTACACGCGCCATATTCGAAAGAGTATAAAAAAGAAATCAAGTATTTGTCTGTGCTTCAATCTCTAAAAGATAAACTTTATTCAGTATGTTACGAGGGAATGACTTGTGAAAAATATCAATGCTTTGATGTACAGAAACATTACGGATATAATATGAACATATTTAGTATTTATTCCAAAATGAATAGTAAAATTGAACCAGTGCTAAACCAGATACTTCATGATAGTGGTATAAGATATATGTGGTCCAACATGGAAGCAAAACATAACGAGCGTGAAAAGCGTCGACGGGAAAATCCTAACGATGGACCTGTCGAGATGTCAGTTCATGATCCTCGGTTTATTGCTTTAATAAAATTGGCGGCAATTGGTTTCACATTTTCTTTGATCAGACTTTTCTTCGAAGTCTGTTTTAAAAAGTTTTCATCACGGAAAGAGCTAGTAATATCAACTAGGGTACTTATATTAAATTTTTTAATGAGATTGGTTTTTTGGTTTTACAAATGTATTGCTTACAAACGACGATTACAAGAGTTCTTGGCAACATGGACCTGAGAATAGGACAACATACATTAAAAAATATTAGAGTTTTAGCGTTAGAGATATTACAACAATACTTCATTTAATTGGTCAAATTATAAGTCACATTTATAAATAAGGATCAGTACAGAAATGATTTTAATATTAATTTTAAAACTGTATTAACTCTTTACATTAAGATTCTAAGCCTAACATTAGCACGCTTTAAATATTTTTAGATTTAAATATTTCAAAATATTTGTAACATAAAGGACGGGTTGCATAAGTACCCCTTTTTGGGCCACGAAATGTTTTTCTGGATTTTTGCCCAGATTTGTTCTCCTTCTCAAGCTGACTCTAATGGTGAAGGTTTCACGTCAAATGGACC
>JAQFXM010007198.1:0-12167 GCA_034693345.1 Entomobrya multifasciata | reverse complement strand
TTAGGTTACTTGTTTATTCAACCAAAGAGGACATTATTTCAACTGAGACTTCTTTAAAATTCGAATAGCAAACTCGTAATTACAATCAATATAAACTTGGACTTGAAAACTGTTGAATACAAACATACTGGCAAGACAATTTTTGGTTTTTGTCAGCAATATCAGAATTGTTGAACAAAAATAATGAAAAGTATGAACTTTTTTCACCTTACGCTGCCTTTGAAGTCTAGTTCTTATGTATTAATTGGATGTGGAATTGCTGAAAGAATAATAAAATGCATTTTTGACATTGCCGTTAGCGATAAAGCACTAGGCATATTGAAATTCCCAAATACGAATTAAATTCCTGACTTATTGCAACGTTTTTTTAAAAACATATTTAAAAGTTAAGTTCAGTGTACCCGATCAACTATTCGAATGAGCAATATTATACACCGTAGGAAAAAATTATTTTAAAAAAAGTTTATTGCTGAAAAATCCTTGGTTGATTACAACAATAACAATGAATTATTAGGGGTAACAGCTTTTGCCTTATCAAAATTGGAAATTTTAATTTTCTTACAAGTCAACCGAGCACGTCACCATTTAGTCCATATTGTCAATCAGTTAGTGGGATGTATTAGCAATGAATTCACACAAAACAATGACAATGCTCAAGTAATATTGTATGCAACGTAAACCAAGTCCAACAATATGTCTCGCTTATCACATAAGTTGAAAAAAACATCTGACAAAAGTTTCATTGAAATAATCTGCTCTTGCTGGTCTTATATTCCTGATCTTAACATGTGAACTACACTTGCATGATCAAAAGATAATGGACTGGTAAACTTTGATAATTTGAAACTCTTTTTCTCGTAGTTTAAAACTATCAATAAAAGTGCGTCGCATTTAATACAAAATCGGGTACATTCCATTTAATCGACAAGTAGCTGACTTTTTTGTCGTCCTTTGTATCAAAAAAATTATATGGCAAATTTTTTAACAGAATTTGCACTTTAGTCGTAATGTATTTTTTATCGTGAAACCTTAAAGGTCAAATAGGGGAAATGCATACGCATTTATCAGGAATCTTATGTACAAGCATCCATGCATATTTAAATATTAGTTTTATATATTTTGAAGAAGTGTGCAGTTGTTCGAAATAGTTTAATGTTCCTTCATCAGATAACCTGACGTAAACACGAAGAACTTCTTGATGTCAAATCGGGTTATATTTGGCGAGTTAATTTTTTAGAAATGAGAATGAATATTTATTTAAGAATTGGATAGGGTTGCCCATTTAATTAAAATTACGTTTGTAATAATTATTCACCAGTCGTCTGGCAAATCCAGTAAACGATTCTATTTCAGTTTAAATGATGTTATTTCATTAAAAATCCAACACCTTTTTAAACGCCATTAATCTGACAATTAATTGTCTAGCCAATTTATTTTTAAATCTTTGTGTATTTTTTAGGGAAATATTCAGGGAATATTTGTTATTCACAATTTTTTTCACAAGCCCGGCATTCTGTGACGGGCCACTTCAACTAGTTCCCTTAAAACTTTAAAAATAAAAGTTTACCCCAAAAATACCCGAACAATAAAAAATATTTTATGATAATTATGATGAATTTTTGCACAATTAATTAATTTCACCTTTAAAATCATTATTTTTTTATTAAATTTATTTAAAATTCCCACCAAAAAAAAATTTTCATTTTTTTTTTTTCAAAAAAAAATCGGCTCCTCCTCAAAAATTACAATAATTTCACTTGAAGAAATGAAAAACAATTGCTGCAAAACCAAAAAAATATCACTAAAATGGCAGAAATGAGAAGCCAAGTATCCATCTCCGTTTCCTTGTACTTATAAGTGTACTTATAAATAGGTCTCCTCCCATCAGCTCCCCCACCACCCCCAATCTTCACCCACCTTCCCCCAATCAGTCCCACCCTTTAAAATCCCCCCCATTCCTTTCCTCCACAATCTTATCCACTTCCGGTCCGCATAAGCCCAGTAAACTAGCCAAGTCCTTCCTGGAAATCCAGTCGTAGCCCTCCTCCAACTGCTCAATCAATGCAATCCGCTGATTATTTAAAAAAATATAATTAAAAGTTCGTTATTTATTTTTAAGTTAATTATTAGGTAAATTATATTTTTAATTGCCTTACTTTTAAAGTCAACAATTAGCAGACGTATCCCCTCGCTCCACGGATAATTGTGACAAAGAAAAAAGAGTTCCGGGTGATCCCTCTCCAAAACACGCTGCCAAAGGTTCCGCAACACTTGGAACTCTAGATGACCATAACCTTCTTGCTTCAAGTGTCGGCGGAGTCTCCCTCATAAACGGAATGCTGAGGTGGGGTCACCTTCATTAAGATAAAAGGCCATGAGCCAACAGTAGTCCTCCATTTGCCCCCAACCGCCATCGGCTTCCGCAGCCGCCACTCGTTTGGAGATCCTTTGGTACTCCGCTTCCGGCACAGCTTGGAGATCAAGTCCCAGGACTGCCATCGCCATCCTAAAAAATAATTAATTTTAAAATTAGTCCACAATTTTCACTATTATTAAAGTTTAATAGTTAATTTTTTAAATGTTTAGTTAACTTACTTTTCTAATTTCTAATCACAGTTGAACAATTAGCTGATATGGTGAAGGGGTGGAAGGTCACAGCTGCAACTCTGGTCGGTGGATGGGTTTACAAAAAACTGCAAAAAAATTAACGGGCAGTTAAAATTACATATTTATATTAAGTAATTCACCTATAAATATAATTATTAAACTTAACTGGTGAGTTAGTTAATTAAGTTAAATTACCTTTCAAGTTAATCTGAGAAACAAGCAGTTGAACAAGCTGCACACAAGACACAAAATGTATATTTTTCTCTGCTGAGCTTGTTGAGTTGAGTTTGAGTTGAACGCAAATTTTTTTTGGATTTAGCGGTTGGGGAAAAGGGGTCAAGTGAAACTTTTGACATGTGCATATTTCTAGAAAACTATTGGATGCTCATGCTAATTTCAAAAAATGCAATCTTTTTAGCAAATAATGTTTAAAAACCGTTAAATATTTTTCACAAAAAAAATATTTAAAATTCCCGTCAAAAAAATTAATCAAAATAAATTTTACGGCTTACCGTAATCTGACGATATGGACAACTCTCACCACATGCAATAGTCTCACAAATCCCACCACCACTCTCTTGACCCAAACCACCATCCCCCCAACCAACCAAAAGATAACCACCCCCCGCAATATATCTAAAAACCACCAATAATATAATTAAAAATTTAGTTAATTACTCCCGTTTTTGAATCCATAATTGATTTTTAATCATTAGTGGCTTTATCCGCTCACTCCACTGATAAGCATCAATGGCCCAAAAGATTCCTCGATGGTCCTTCTCCGAAACGTGCTGGAAAATGTTCCAAATTGCTTGAAACTCCTCCGAATAACCTTTAATCCAACAATTTTTAACTGTAATTAAGTTTTTATAGATAAGTCCTCCTCCTCATGTCCTTCTCGCTATACCTCCTTCGATAATAATATGTTGGGTTATCACCTCCCACATTTAATTTAACCATTCTACAGCCCTAAACTTTTTCATCCCATTTGTCTCGCCGCAAGATCCTTCACTTCCGGTCCAGAATAGCCCATTACGGTGCCGCCCAGGTCCCTCTTAGAAATTTCCGCGTATTCTGTGTCAATACGATGGATACAGTGTCGTCTTGACTTTTCTTCAAAATTAAAAAAAATATAGCGAGAACATTACTAAAGAATTGAACGTATTTGTTAAAATATCCTCTATGGTGGCCAGTAGTTAAAGATATCTTAAAACGACTTGAATAATTATCATATTTTAGTCACTTTTAAAAGAAATTCGATATGAAAAATGTGTACAAGGAATTCTGATTGTGCATTTAACATTTACGTTTCTTTAAACAACATTGTACGCATCTTCATGACCCCGTCACTGAACAATTATGAAGATTTTGACCATGCATTCGGATTCACATCGGCCAGTAGCTAATTTAAATTGTCTGAGCATCACTGGAAACTCAATTGTCGGATGTATGTCGGTGCCTTCAAAATTATTTACAACAATGAAAAAATGATAATTTATAAAGTGTTTCATAGTTGCGTACAAGTTAATCACAACTTTTGGCTTATTGGCGAATGTTGGGTTTGTTGCAAAAGGTTGATTTGTTTGTGTTTCCAGGGACTGTCCAGGATATCAGGGCACTGTTGGTGTTATGAAAAACATAGTGAACACCAGGCACAAAATCGAAATTCTCATTTTGATGTGATATTTGGATCGTTTATACAGTAAATAAGGTCCAAGCTACCGTATCAAAATCAATTATGCTTCGAAAACTTAAAATATGGTCAGGTTTTAGATAAAGGCTTTATCAAAATTTTGGTTTTTTTTAAATTTTGTAATTCTATGCATTAATTTTATTAAGAAAGTTTACACAATAAATTTAACACTTTTCTTAAAAATAGTAATATTATATACCATGATAGAAACGAAATCAGACGAGTTAAACAACACACAGTGGTCAAGCCTATCAACCCATGTGTGTAGCTGACTGTTTTGGATATAGTGCATTGGATGAGTACCAACGTGTATTTAGTGTTTTTTACATTTTGTGGTTAGTTTTGAAAACAGTTTTGAATTTTACCGATGTTGGAAATTGTTTGAATTGTTGAACATAGTACAATAAGGTGTTGATGAACTTTTATTAAAAGAAAAATCGGTTGGCAGCGTGAAAGTTGAAGTTGCCAAATTGATATATAATTTAAGTTTTTGAGTTTAAGTTTTATGGAAACCTAAACACAAAGTGGTGTATATTCCATTCACAGCTATACAAACTTGTCACTAGGAATTATATCAAAGGACTGGAACTATGAGCTTACGAAGCAAAAGGTATTAAGGAAGCTTTATTTAATCTAATTTAACTCATTTGCTTTAGTAAGCGCACCCAACAATATCTTGGAATTCCAATTAATAAAACGTTGTACTTGACCCTTTATACAATTTTTGTTAAGGAGATTTGACACTTTGTAATAATAAATCAGTGATATTACTACCAACCACCATTATTATCCACCATTTATGAACATAAAAAATTATTTTTTAATTCCACATTCCTTGATTTCATTCTCTTTGGAAATATCCAATACATGTTTTCTTTGCATTAATTAATGTATTTTATACTTTGGAAACCAATACTTAAAAAGTAATCACAGCTTACACAGTTAGACTTGAAAACCCAAATCGAATTATGAGATAAGCATTAAGTGTGCGAAACATATACTCATGAATTAAACAAGACAATAACAATGCTTCAATGAAAACAGAGATAGTAAATTATACTCAAATTTATTCTCATGTAGCAGAAATTCAGGTTACTATGATACGGACTTGCTCATCATCTAAACAATTCGGTTGTCCTTCGTAATGCCTATCAAGGTACTCATACATTTTAGTAGTTAAGTCAAACTGCCAGATATTTGAATTCGATTGTAAAATTAAAGTTTGAAGTTCAGGATGGTTTTGAGGCACAGAAGGAGAAACGTACAGATAACTTTGTCAAAGAAAATTCGGCTTGTCACAATAAAGCATTGAATTAGATGCAAAAGTGCAACAATGAAGCATAATTTATTTTTTGCTTGTGTTTAATTGCGTTGCTAAAACTCACGCGAGCTAAAATTTAAGAACAACTACGGGTTAGTAAGCTGTATGTTGATACAGTAAACGTTATGTTAGAAGAATTGGTTCTTGACTAATAAATACGTCTGCAGGCTCAACAATACCAAAATTATCCATGCCATCAAACATTGATGGCATGGATAATTCCTTCCTTGCATTGCAACTTCCTTTTCAGTTTCTAGACATATTTAAGAAATTAGTAAAGTTTAAATACTTTTAGAATCGAACTCCAGCCGTATCGTATTTATTGTGAATCTTTGGGAATGCGACTGGCGGAAATTACTTTCGCCAATCATTTTCTGGCATAACTCCAAGCTGTTCTAGAGGTGTGGATTGCTGGCCTTTGTAAGAAATTAGGGTAATTCTGTTGAGTTTTTAAGCATTCATATTAAAATTCAATGTATTTATGAACAATTTTATTACATCTTTTGATCTCTAGGTGTCGGGACAGGAGGTGTAGAGGTTACGGGGGTTCGACGATACACTTGGGAAAGCGAAAATGTGAGGGTGGATTTCTCGTAAATTCCCTAAAGAACCAGAATTGACGAAGATTCAAAGTATTTCTTGTTATTAATGAAACACGAAAATCGTGTGAAACGCACGATCAAGAAAACGTAGGCAAAAATTAGCAAAAAAAGTAAACCAGCCAGCCTTTATCCTACTTCATTCACAAACATTTATGAACATTATTTTTAATTTAAAACATTTTTCAGGAATTTTGGAAGAATTAAAATTTGGAAAAATGCAATAGTTATACACAGTGAACTGCCACTTGACTAATTACTCATGCCTAACTGGCTTTTGTGAAAAAACAAGGTACCCGCCTTATTTTATTAAACGAGACTAGAATTATGTTCCAAAAAATAATCGGCGAAATAAAATTATGTGATGCAAGAAATGAATTATTACGAGACCCTAAAAAGGACTCCAATCATGTAAAAGAGTTGAGATTTCTGGTATTCAGGTAGACACTTTAGAAATTAGGAGGAGTGTCCTGTCAGTCAAAATTCATACACTTTAGATCAACACTGCAAAACATACGTAGATTGAATACATCCCGTGTGTTACTTCAGCACTATTTTACCTCAGTTTACCCCGTTTACGAGTCTCTCTGGTTTCAAGCTTGCTGTGATATTTTTATTAAACCTAGTATTTAAATTTCCCATTTTTGCATTCAGTATAAAAAATATTTTTCATCGAAATTGGTAGACTTATGAGTTTGAGGTCCAGTTCATTTCACAGTTTCATCTATGATACGCTACCCACGTTAAATTTCTTTTGTCTTTTAATCGTTATAACTTGGGTAAAACAGGACGGATTTAGTTGACATTTGGACTCATTCGAAAATTCGGTTGATAACAAAGATAATGAAAGCGTTTCGTTTCACAATTAAATGCGAGGTAAAAGTTTTTAAGCCAATCAAAAGAGAATTAAAAATTGTTAAGTAAACTGAGTGAAAAAACATAGGGAAACAGACTACGCATGTGACCATATGTGCAAATGTGCAATAGATTTTGTTGGTTGTCTATTTCTTCGCTGTAAAATTGTGACTCAATAGCCGTCTTAAGCATAAAAAATATGTAAAAATAAACATATAATACAATATCACCAATCGTGTAACAAAATATTAAACCTGTTCGTTTTATTTTAACATTGGTTGGATATCACTACGCATATTATTTACTAAAGTGTGCACAATGAGGCTGAAATTTGTACCGTTTGCTTTATTGGTTTATATATTTTTCAGAAATAGTGCTGCTGTAACTGACAAGTATGGTGTACGTTATATGTATAGATTTATAAATGTGGATAGTGTTACTCCAAACGAATTTCCGAAAAAAGTGGATGAACTACGAAATAATAAATTCGATCTAGTTACGAAAGTTCAAAAAACTTTTAAAACACTGAAAAAAGAAAACTTGTTTCCGGTAGTATTACAAAACATTTACACCATACTGGCAGGATTTCAAAATGATCACTGTCTACTTGTGATTGACAATTGGCAAAATATAAATATAGGACAAAACGGAGCGATGCCAGTCATGCTGCGAAAACTTGAACTAGCGCTAAGCCATCGAAAACTATTTAAAAATGAAAAAGAGTTCGAATATTTGGATCAGGTGCTAATGCCAGAAAAAGAAAACTTCAAAACTAGTAATTTTTTAACATATAATTTGACTAACAATAAGTACCATAACTGCCCTATTTCAAGGTTCTACTACCCATTGGTAGCAAACAAGATTAACGTAGCGTTTTGTGTCGATTTGGATCATGAAATGTTTCTTTTGAAAGGCAAACCCTGGCAATGTGAAATTCAAGTAAACCTCTTAATGCCAGAAAATTTGCTGAAGAATCACAATTTTCCAGGAATATTCCAATACAAGTATGATTTTGAATTCAAGTTTATGCCCAGTGTACGACCAAAAGTTAACATATTTTTAAACTTCAAAAAAGAAATACATTTTAAAGCAGTTGATTTGCTCGAATGGATTTCATGTTTCAGAGCCTCTGAAGATAACATGTTTTACAATAGGTTTAAGGAAGGTTATTTATCCCTAAACTATGTTCATTTTAGTGACCAAGTTATCTGCAATCTACAAGATAGCACAAGTATGTTTGATCTTAGTTGTTCTATATCCGATCTTGCATTTGTAAATATTTGCTACGATTGTTCTTTCCTGATGAATTCAAAAGCAATGGATAAAAATGTACTGTCATTTGAATATATTAGTTCACTTGATAGAATACGAGCCGCCAGCTTGTGGCCTGGACAGATATACTGCCGTACATTTAGAGGAGAATTAAGTCTTTGTAAACAAATGGCTTATTTCGAACGACATTACTTCAAACAAAAAAAACTCAAGGGGCCGTTAAAACACCTTCATAAAATAAAACACATGTTTTCAGATAAAATTGAAGTACTTGCATTTGTGCTCATTACAGTCTTTAAGCATTTGCTTGCCAACTACACGCACTTTGTACCGTTTCGTCACGCATTACCGAGCTCGACCCAACTTCTTCTTAGAGAAGGTGTTCTAGACGAATCATTTTATGACGACCAAAATGTAGCGTTAACTTTTAAAAACAAATTTGGATCGCTCCGCTTTGTCAGCTGTGGTTCCAGGGGTGTTGAAGAATTTCAAGTTCAACAATTCGTGTCAATTTTCGAGCCCTCGGTTTGGAAATGTGTCTTAGTTGCAGTAGTCTTATTACTGGTCTCTATGAATCTTATAAAAGGAAGTCTTTGTCCATTTAATTCACTTGATAAGATTACATGCCTAATGAAGGTTTTTCTGGAGCAAAATGATCCATTTCCAAGTGGATTTTCAGTATCAAATCCAATGCGATATCTTATCAGTGGTACACTTTTAGCAGGACTAGTGATAAGTAACGCTTTTAAAAGCACAAACGTGTACAGTATTGTTTTGCCCAAACAAACTTTAAAATTTAGTACAATCGACGAACTTGTCCAGAATGGCTATAGTATTTACACTAAAATCATTAAATTTGTGTATAATGAAGATTTTGTAAACAAAGTTCCCTTAAGAGCTGTTGTCAATGATCTAAGTTATTTCAGGTACCTTAAAGTATTTCCTAAAGAACAAAAACTTTTATTCGGCGGTTTATCTGAACTTTCGGAGTACAATTCAATTTTGTTAAAATCACCACGAGAGGTTTACAAAAATGAAGAAACTTCAATAAGATATCTATTGAACAACACCAAGTTAGATTTAGGGTTATATAAAATTATTGTTGAGCCTCTTAACCTACTACGCCCCCTTTTGCAAGTCCGATTATTGGATATTAATAAGGTTACGTTTGCTCTTAATTATGGCAGTTTTATGACGAAGCAAATGAAGTACATTTCGGAAGACTTACAGACCTGCAACAAAACGGCTTGGCTATTGCCCGATTACCAAGCGCAAGAATTGTCCCGAATGCTTTACAAATCAAAGAAGCAAGCTGACGTGGGTGTGAATAATTACTTTCAAAAGTACCTTAATTTCTTCTTTAAAGGTGCCGTGTCGTCATCTTTAATTCAAAGAACTTCGTCAATTTCCAGCTCAGGACTTCTGGAATGGTGGTCAGAATTAATAAATAATACAGATGTGATAAGACGCAACGAAAATCAGCCGCCTGCAAAGCCAACAATGTCTGGGAATATTCAAAAACTATTTTTAATGCTTCTTGTCGGAATATCTATTGCACAAGCCTCAATGATTCTTGAGTTACATGAATACATTTTTAGAGCCCTAAAATCAGTTCTTCATCTGTGTGTTTTCCCGATAATATTATGTTTACAAAAATGTCAATTTAGTGTTTGCAAACAAAGTTTCAAATTCTTGAAACAGCAACACACTTGTCCGGTTTAAAAACATGTCTTTTTTGCTTCTTTACTGCAGATATTACACAAACTTTGTAGACTTTACACTAATTATCCATGGCTACTACTTAACTATGGCCAAGTGGCCGCGAGAGTTGGAGAGGATAAAAATTTGGCATTGCTGCCGGGCATGTCTGGGGTGAGAGCCTTCACCTACTGCACCTACTTTGGCTAGAGGCCGGTCAATACCTCTTTCCCCCTCTAAACTGCCCGACAGGCCTTGGGTGACGGTTTACACCTCCGAAAACTCCTAAGTACCCACCGGGAATCGAAGCCGTACACCCCTGTACGCCCTTCACCCAAATCGGAGTCTCTAGCCGCTAGACCCCACTGCCGGCCTATTTTAGATTTATTTCGGAGCGGCACATAGATATTATACACTAAAACATTATTATTATGCTAAAGTTTTAATGAGATTTTACTTCATAGTTCAATAAACAGTAGAACGATTATAAGTTGAATTTTTTTGGTATACTTTGGTTATGTACGGGCCAAATTAGTTCATTTTAAATTTTATTCTAGTGAACAGGTTAGGCTAGTATTTGTTTAGAAAAAATACATTTTGCACTGCTGCAAAAAGACTACGAGATTAGAATGAGGATATGCCGAGTAATTTGACTGTTGCTGTGATAATGAATGTAGTTGATGCGAATTCGTCATCCCGATCGATTCAAATAATTCACGTTTTAATTCTTAGAAAACTCATGATTTTTTAAAATTCAACATAAATTTTAATTAGCGATACCATGCTTTTTATTTATTACATTAGTACAAACCAATTGCTTTAACTCATGAATCACTAGTAACTAGTAATTATTTTTCCTATATGCATTAATTCGACATCCAAAGCTTACAAAATTTTCAGGCACTGAGAAAAATTATTGAATGCGATTTCATAAAAGCGCATTAAAAGAATCTATGAGTCTATTTTGTTAATTCTATTCTAATATACAGTTTATAGAATCTTACAACCATGCATATATTACGTAAACTATTGCTTAAGGTTTTTAAACATTACATTCTAAAACAATTCTTGAAAAATGGTAATATTAATATTTTCTGTATAAAAGTTTCAACTGTAAGGCATAAATTCACACATAATACAAGCGGTTATTTTTACTACATAATAAATTATTTCTCTTAGTTCCAAACCTAAACAACTTGTTGCATAAACCAGGCCTCCTTCCAACAAAGAGAATATAAGCTGAATATTTCCCGACATATCAGTTTTTGTAGGAGGCTCATATGAGTGTAAGTTGACTAAATGTGTTTCATTAATTAGTCGTTGCCACCACTCAAAAAATTTGAACTAAAAACCCATGAAGATCTTTTGTAAATGGAAATTGGTGTAAATCCTTTATAATCCCGTCGCTTCCTTACCTGTCCTAGTTAGAGGTACTCCTTCGTGCCTTGATTTATACTTAATTAACCTTAAAAAATTCCTTTAACTTGGACACTTCTGGTGGTAAACCTCCTCTTTTCGGAGTTGCCAGTCGTACTAACCTAAAATTTATAATAGAAAACAAGATTTGGTTCAGTGGGAGCACTTACTTCAACATTTGAATGTCTTCCAATTTTATTCAGGTACCTTGATATTTTATATCCTAAATATTCTGGCATAATCCAAGCTGTTTTATTGCATTTCGTTAAGTCATCTAAAATCAGTGCATTCTGCAACTTCCAAAAATGCTACTCGGATACATTGTTTTTCACGTCACTATATATCCTCTTAATGTAGTTTTCGATGGTTCTCCGGCGAGAGGAAAAAAGAGACACGCATTTTCATATCGGTCCGGCAAAAATATTTTGGAATATTTGTAAAACAGTGTGTAGTGCACGGAAAATTGTGAAACTACCACTGATCGATGGGGATTCCTTTAGTGATATTTTTAATTACAAAAATTCAGCGTCATCTCAGCGATATCAGTGAAATTGTGAGCAGTTAAGCAGTGCTTTCTGAGTCCCTTCTTTTCATACTTAAGAGAGACAACCTGACCGCTTTTTTTTTGGTATGCAAATCATACCTTTTTGGACTTCATGCAGGAGTGTAGCCTGGACAAACAACTCAGTCAACCAACCAACCACCA